>CM064524.1:1573772-1616272 GCA_032716605.1 Paralithodes platypus | reverse complement strand
TCAATGGGAAGATATTATTGGGATGGAATTTGTGTTGTACCTAGTATCAGTGCATTACCACAAAGCCCACAGAAACGCCAAAAAAATACCCTCATTGTTCCCTGATTAAATAGCACTGTATGAATATTCCAATATTCAATATATGCTATAGGGGGCAATGCCTAGTGAGTTAATTGCTCAATAGGTGGCGTTCTGAGAGTGAAGGTCCGAGTCTAGGTGGTGAGACAGCGAAGCACTGGAGCAAGGAAGCTTCAGAGATGGGGCTGCTTCGAGCCGTGAGTGGGCAAGTAAGCCCCATGCATCCTGCGAAGGCAAGATGGTAATGGTTGATTGCAGCTAAAAGTGCTTCACATGTCTCATTCTCTAGACTGGAATGTGACCTCACGGGATTCACCGTGTTGAGTGGATGAATGTAAAGGCTCTCAGCCTATGCTCGAGAGGGAGTAGTTGGAGTATAGAAAACAAAATAAATACAAATAAAAAAACAGTTACATTTTGTTTGAGAATCGGTGTGTTTTAGGTTAGGTTAGCTTAAATGCACAAAATAATCTGGAAGAGGGTTTTGGGAGTATTTCTTTAAAGTTTGATGGAGGTCTAGGGAGGAAAGTTAATAATAATAATAATAATAGTAATAATAAAAATAGTAATAAATAAACTAGATAAATAAATAGGATACATATCACTCTCCCCATAAAGTCAGTCATTTACAGTGTTTGTTCCAGATTCATGTTTTTGCAACTTTACATAGATATTTAGTAAGCAATATACAGTATACTGTGACGTCTACCAGTGTTGGCAGAATCGCCTCTCGTTAGCCACTAGCGCTCGCCAGGGCAGTGAAATGGGCTACAGTTATCAGAGAATGTTGTTCTTTCTTTCATAGTACTCGCATTGTTACAGACAGTCCAGTGGTGGTCTTTATTTTCGTCTGTGACAACAGGAAGTATTTTATATCATGAGTAGAATATAAGATGCATTGTAGTGTGAAGTTGAGAGAGAGAGAGAGAGCGGGCAGCGAGGGGGTAGTGAGTGTTGCCTCCCTCCTCCTCCCGGAGGAGTTTTCCCACCTGCGCGGGCTTTCTCTCGCCTCTGATTGGCTGGTGGTTCCTGGCACGTTCTAGGGGCCTGCTGCCTTGTGACGTATCGGCCCGTGATTGGCCGACCATCGCGCCTTTGTGGGCTCCTGTGGCCCACAGGAGCTGTTCTCCTCAGAGCAGGCTAGACGCGCACACGACTAACATCCTTTTTACAACTGTCCCCCATATCTCCACCATTCTGATACTGGCTCTCTCACTCAACTTCCTTTCTTTCATTCCTCTAATCTTTTAACGTCACAGCACTCCCTTTGGGTTCTGTACACGATTTCATATCGGCCCATCGTATTGTGTGCGTCGCTCTCATATATATTTACATGTATTAGAATAGGCTATAAGGGTTCTTAGTCTATGGAGGTTTGATGACTCTGTGTGTGTCTCCCTCAGTGTCCTTAGTCTATGGAGGTTTGATGACTCTTTGTGTGTCTCCCTCATTATCATTAGTGCTCTGCTCGGTTATTTAATGCTAGACTGGGATGAGGTTTCTGTTGTCATTGTCACCGATGTGTGTACGGTTTGCTTATACCTACACGACTTCGACGGTTTCTGTGGTAGCCTGGGTCGTCCTTTTGGTTGTGTCTTTTGCGAGTGCAGCATCGTGTTGTAAGAGGGAATTAGCCTACTACCTTATAACACAGTGCTGCCTCTTTGCTTGACTTTAGAGGGATCGCCAGGGTAGAACCAGATACTTGAGATCTGGATCTACCAAGAGAGCATCCCCGTCATTAACGTAACTTTAATCATACCGCCTTAAGGACAACGCTAGGCTATGAGCCTGTCTTGCTCAGCCACAGTTTCCTAACCTTGATATCCCAGCTAGACTTTATTCGCCTAGCAGACACTAGTTAGGACATAAGCTCTTTTTGTTATGTATGCATTATTATTCACAGCATTTATTAGTCTAGGTTGTTGTTGAGTTGCACAACCATAGCAGACTGTTTCGTTGATGAGGAAGTACTTCTTTTAGTGTCGAGCATTACTGTCGTTGCGCATTTATAGTATTCCCGTGTCAGTTAACATTATATGTCCTATCTTTTAGTGTATTCAGTCTACATGTGTGGTGTCCTGCCTCCTGCCTTTATATAATTTAAGATATGAGCATCTTATGAGCATCAGACTTTCTTCAGAAGTGTCCAGATCTATGCTGTAGGACTATACTTCACTTTCTTTCAGATAGGAGTGAAGAGTTTATTGTTGTTTAGAGTAACTGTATTGAAGCATTTTTTTATTGTATTAACACCTAACGAGCGGCCTAGGCGGTAAATAATATGTAGCCACCAGCGGGGTGTTTTTACCCAAAATAGGGCTGTTTACGTGATCATTTTCATGCCTAAATAAGACCCAGAGCGTAAAACAAGTATCTATCCCTGAAAGGGCATAAACAGAGCTTTCCAATGACACCCCAACGATCCTTGTATGACCGCTAGTTTTCTTGCAACAATCGCGCAACACGAGTGTAAAAACCATGTAATTCGGTACTTTCCCCACACAATTCACTATGTAGCGAGTGTGAGAGGGTGGAGGAGGGTGGGATTCATGTCAGTTGGTCCACCGCGGTGGTCTGGAGCAGTCATACGCTCGCTACTCTCCTGCCACCACTTGTCTCTCTCTCTCAGCAACATTACGTGCTGAAAATGCCACACGACTTATGTTGTGAGCCGCCACATAGTCCAAATTTCTTTCACTCGACATATGATGCGCGCCGCCAAAGAAGGGTTAAATCTTGCAGTGATTTAATTGATCTTTCCATAGCTTCTCTTTTATGCATTTTAATGTAACTTGCATCTTGTTTGTTGTCAGGCTATACCAGTGTGGGTTAGCCTGAAGTAGAGTACATTTATGCCCAGTTAAGGATACCGCGTTATCGCAGATTAACCCTGGAGGGTATAGGTGTTTTTGTTCGCCGGCATATAAGTTCGAGGGTTTGGATCTAGCGTACCGTTGTTGCATAGTGCCCTATTACTAGTCCAATCATTAAGTGCCCTTGTTTTATTCGTAGCCCCGGTCGTAACAATACATACACTTTAATAATAATAGATAGACAGACAGATAGATAGAGAGATAGAGAGATAGAGAGATAGATAGATATTGGCCTACACTACAAATGCCTATGGTTCATCCACAGAAAGGTTTTTCCCAAAACCAAATATATCCATTGTAAATAATATAATTTCATGCAACATTGAAGGGCTTATCTCACGTAAATTTTGAGCAAAACTCAACATTATTTCCGAGCTCGCACATGAAAAGCAAGCCCTCATTGTTGCACTCATTGAATCCCATCTCTCCGAGAATATTTAACCCGTCCAGCCCCAGCGACGCGTCTGACGCGTCGGCGATGTATGTAACGCACAGCCCCAGAGACGCACCTGACGCGTCACCCTAATTGCGCCGACCGTAACCTCAGGTATAGCCACTCAAGAGGGCTCAGATTTGTATGGGAACTGTGTACGTATTCCACGCAACCGTGCCGATGGTTGAAAACTCTCAAAGTCCACGTGCGTGCGCGCGAGCGCGCAATAACCTGTTTTTTGGGGATAATTGCCTTCAATTTTTTACTCTTGTAAAATCCGTTTTCGGGGACTCTGTAGGACCATTTTTTAAGCTTTTTGAGCGGTTTTTCGTGGTTTTTCCTTCATTCCTAACCCATTCGCTATTGTTTCTGGAATAAAACCATTTTTTGAAAACCGGCCGGGTTCTGGTGCGCAAACATTACAAAACTAGCCGGGGCTCCACGGGTTAAGAAGCAGAGATTAAGATTAATAATCATGTCTCATTCAGGACATACAGTAAATGACAGTATCTCTCCATACACAAAGGTGATATTCTCATCATCAAACTCAGTGACAGAACTACAAATTCTCAGCCTTGAACATATCAACACGATCTTAAAATAATTGTTATTTATCGCCCTCCTGATTGTATTCAAAACAATTCCATGCCCATTCTAGCAAAGATAAGAAGTAAAATACATGAGATGCCAGCCCCACTACCAAATATTATCCTAACCGGTGATCTCAATTTCCCGGTTATTGATTGGGAATCTGAAGTTGTGCGAGGGGGATCAATGGATGTACAGCTACAAGCAACAGCTCTCCTAGATCTAGCTGGAGAATTCTGTTTGAATCAATACATAAGAGACCCTTCACGAGGTAAGAATATACTCGACTTATTCTTTACAAATAATGAAGAACTGATTCATAAGTACTCTGTTGACCAAAGCACCTTATCAGATCACAAGATAATGATTGTTTCAACCAATTTATTACATCAAAATCTAGAGAAGAAGTGAGACCTGCAGAATAGACCCCATCCTTAAATGACCTAAATTTCTTCAGCAGTAAAACTAGTTGGGAAAGCATAGAGAAGGAAATAGGGGAGATGACCTGGTAGAAACTGATGGCACATAAGGACCCCAGAAACCAATATGAAACATTACTGAATAAGTACCTAGAAATATGCTCAAAATACACTCCAGTGAAAAGACAGATATCAGCCACATTCAACATACCCCGTGATCGTAGAATTTTCATGCGAAGGCAAAGAAAACTTAATAGGAATATTGCCAACTCCTCCATTATCCATAACCATATTATGATCCAGCAGAAAATCTACAATATAGAAATAAAGTTAATAACCTCAATTGATCTTTTACTAAAGTTGAAGGAAGTTCAGGCAGTATCAGAAATTAAATCAAATCCTTAATAATGTATTTCTAAAAATATGCAACGGTCGATCAAAAATCAGGGCGGCTGTTGGACCACGTAACAAATGCACAAGGAACAAATATTGACAATCCAACGGAAGTGTGTGAGGCTCTCCGTAAGCAGCATGAAGGTGTGTTTAGTACCCTTATTGAAGAAAAGATCACAGCTGATCTCAAGGAATTTTTCTCAAACAGTCAAGTCATGGACACACAAATACAAGACATCATCACATGATCATCTCTCAAATTGACATTAATGAAGCAAGAAAGGAAATTTTCTGCAGCTGGTCCTGATGGATTTCCAGCCATCCACTCAACAAATGTACAGAAAAGTTGAGTGTACCCCTCCTGTCCCTGTACAGAAACTCTCTTGATGCTGGAATAATCCCCGAACAAATGAAAACAGCAAAGATTAACCCTGTATATAAAGGGGGATCGAGGGTTAAACCAGAAAATTACCGACCAATAGCTCTCACATCCCATGTTATAAAAATAGTTTTAAAAACTTTAATGAAAAAGACAACAAACTTTTTAGAAATAAACAACATAATGAATGAAAATCAACATGGATTCCGAGAAGGTAGATCTTGCTTATCCCAGCTCCTCTCACACCATGAACAAATTATTGCTGCACTTGAAGAAGACAAAAATATTGATGTAATCTACCTAAATTTTTAGCAAGGCCTTTAACAAGGTGGATCGTGGGGTTTTACTACATAAATTAAGGAATCTAGGAATAACTGGTCATCTTGGAATGTGGATCCACAATTTCTTGAAGGATAGAAAACAGTGTGTTGCTGCAGGTGGGGTCCTCCCTAGTGATTCCAATGTCTGCAGCAGTTTTCCCCAAGGCTCTGTTCTGGGACCACTGCTTTTCCTTATTCACATATCTGATATTAACCAAGATACCTTCCACTCATCAGCCTCTTCCTTTGCTGATGATACAAGAGTCATAAAAGAAATCAAATCAGCAGTAGATGTAGATAAATTTAATTCTGACCTAACCCGTTTGTATTCTTGGGCTGAGACAAACAATATGACCTTTAACAGCAATATATTTGAACCCTTTCAGGCTCTTAAGATGCCGCTTAGTGATAATATATATTATATAATTCTTCTAATCTCCTAATTAGCTCTCCAAGAAAACATTGGGCCAATAATCATACTCAAAGACATCTACTGGGGTTGAAAAGATTAAACTAAAGGTTTCTAAACTCCCCTGATAGTCACGAAAGCTGTTAACACTTACGCTGCGGGCTTATTTGCGCTATTTAGGGCATATTCAGGCACTCCTGGATGATTAATCAAGCATCTGCATTAAATGAACTGTATTCTGCCGAAAACCAGGTGAAAATAGCTTTAACCCTTAATTAGCGGCGAGCAACATAAGTCGAGTTAAAAAAAGCTGGACTATGTGGCGGCGCTCGACATAGGTCGAGTGGCAATTTCAGCACGTAATGTGGCTGAGAGAGAGAGACAAGTGGTGGCAGGAGACTAGCGAGCGTATGACTGCTCCAGACCACCGCGGCGAACCTACTGACACAAATCTCAGCTCCCTCCTCCCTCTCTCACTCGCTACATACTCAATTATGTACCGAAAGTACCGAATTACCTGCTTTTTGCACTCGCGTTGCACGGTTATTGCAAGAAAACTATCCATCATACAAGGATCGTTATGGTGTCATTCGAAAGCTCTGTTTATGCCCTTTCAGGGATAGGTACTTGTTTTACGTTCTGGGTCTTATTTAGGCATGAAAATGATCACGTAAACAGCCCTATTTTGGCTAAAAACACCCCGCTGTGCGGTACATATAATAAACCGCATAGGCCGCTCGTAAGGTGTTAAAATGAGACCAGAACGAGATTCGCAGCGTTTCCATAGACATTCGGGAAAACTTGCTAATTATTAGCTCTCGCTCGCTCGGCAACACTGTTGTGAGACAACCGCGTGAGACACAGTCTCCCTCAGTGAGCGGCTGGCTGCTCTGAGGGTCGGAGGGAGGTCCGTCACGCTCACTCGACACTCGATTTCTATGACTTTTACAGGCTTTTAAAGCCTGAAAATTGCTGTAAATTGCCTATGCGTTCCAGAATGTCACCCACAGGGAAAGGGTTAAGTATCCCAGCAAGACGCAGGTGTGTCCTCCCGTGCACGAAAGGGTTAATTGGTTAGGTATGGAAACAACATTAATGAAAGCGCCAACTGTACTACACATGATGGTTCCCTAACACAATGCAATAACTATGTACTAGACCTGGATATTCTAATGAGTCATGATGCTACCTTCAGCAAACACATTCAATCAGTGGGTCAAAAGGCCTTAGCCCAGGCAGGCTGGATATTGCGTAACTTTAAAACACGAGAGGTGGAACCTTTGCTTATCCTGTACAAGGCCTTGGTGATACCTCTTTTAGAATACTGCTGCCAGTTTTGGAGTTCCTGGAAATCTGGGGAGAAACAAGCCTTGGAGGGGATCCAGCACTCCTTCACTAGCAAAATTACATTTGTAAAGGATCATGACTAATGGGAGAGATTAAAATCCTTTCAACTATACTCTCTCGAGAGACGCAGAAAAAGATACTTAATCCTATACACTTGGAAAATTCTTAATAACATGGCCCCAAATCTGCAAGTAGATCATCACATACAATGAACATAAACACCTTGGTAGAATGTGCAATACCAGACCCATCAAATCAAGAGTGCTGACCAGAGTGAAGACACGAAGGGAAAATTATTTCGCTACTCGTGGTCCTAAGGTGTATAACGAATTACTCAAAGAAATTAGAAATAAAGACTACCCAAAACTGGAAATGTTTAAGAAGGATTAGGATCACTTCCTTGCTTCAATAGACGACCAACCAACTCTACCTCACTATTTCCTCCATGCTACTAGCAACAGCATCATTTACCAGCTGGCACAGACGAGGGCAGATGGATTGTACAGTGGCAGCGCCACAGCGGCGTGGACCACAGGGCGATAACGGTCAGCCCTCAACTACAACCACAGGAACCACAGGATAGATCGATCGATCGATAAATAGATAGATAGATAGATATAGATATATATATATATATATATATATATATAGAGAGAGAGAGATAGTAAGCAATATACTGTATACAATACATCCACTTTAACCCACCACCAACAGACACCCTCAAATTATTTACCAACACAGATAAATGAGGAGAAAAATATTGTTACTTCCACCCCAATCCCTCCTGTCCACCCTCCTTCTTCCACCCACTCTCCCCTCCTTCTACTATCCCCTCTCTCTTCTCCTTCCCTCCCCACCTCCCCACCTCCCCCAACCCCCTGCGAGGTAAAGAAATTGTTGCCGGAGCCGCCCCTGACATATTGCTGCTCTCAATATTATGCAACCTTCAGCACGACCACCATTTATACTGTGGGACAGGTTGAGAGAGAGAGAGAGTTATAAGGAGTTTCAATGAATAGTTAGTATATCAAAGACCTTGCGGTCCATTCCAAGGAGATACTCGAAGTGGAAGGAGAGAGACTGTTTAGTGCACTACATTCATTGCATAGTGTGCAAGATACTATCTACTCTCTGCTTGAACTGCTCTACTGAAAAACTTTTTACAACTTTGGAGGGAAGTTTGTTTCAGATAGAGCAGATCTTATATGTGAACAAAGTTCCACAGATACTAGTGCTGAACCTTTTCAATTATAATTTCCAGCCATGGTTGCATGTTGTATTCATATTGAGGCTAAACATTTGCTATAATCCACATTGTCTAACCCATTAAGTATTTTAAATACTTCAATGAGCTGACCTCGTAGTCTGCGTGTCTCCAACGGGAAGAGATCAAGAGCTCTCAACCTTCTAAACAGTCTCAGTCTTCTAAACAATGGAATAAACTTTGTAGCCCTAGCTTGTACTCTTTCCAGTCGCTCTATATCTTTCCTGAGTGCTGGAGACCAGAATTGAACAGCATACTCCAGGAGAGGCCGTATCAGAACGTTGTAAAGTGTGAGGACTATTTCCTTATTTCTATACTTAAATTGCCTCTTAACTCCTCCAGACATATATAACGCGATCGCGTCATATGGTCCAGTGCGACAAAAACTCATATGACGCGATCGCGTCATAGGGACTTATCTCCATGGCTCTCCAATAAGTTTATAACGCGATTTTGCGTCATATGAGCTCAGTAAGTCCGATAAGTTAGCTTACGATAAAACCGTTGGTGGCAACCTCAGCCACCTCCGATAATTCTAACGGCCGCAGTGTTGTTGTGAGTGTAGTGCGAGGCATTGGCAATGATACCGGGGCTCCCGCCTCCTTGGACTTACTGGGACTTAAAATGTCTGAAGGAGTTAATATAGCCCAATAATTTCTGAGCTTTCTTCCCTACTTCAATGCACTGCTTGAAAACTTTAAGTCACTGCTAATCAGAACACCCAAATCCTTTTCCAAGTCAGTCGCTTCCAGAGGCATTCCCAATAGCGAATAGCCTGACTTGGGGTTTGCTTGGCTGATATGCATTACCTTGCATTTTTCCAAGTTTAGAGGCATCTGCCATGTCTCAGACCATTCACCTAGTCTGTTGAGGTCCATCCTGAGCTGTTTAACCCCTTTGGGGTCTTTCACATTCATGCCAAGCTTTATGCCATCTGCAAACTTGAAGATCACACTCAACAGACCAAAATCGATGTCATTGATATATATGATAAACAGAAGTGGATCAAGGATAGATCCCTATGGAACTCCAGAAGTGACTTGAGTCCACTCAGAAGATACAGCATTGATTACCAGTAGTTGTTGTCTACCTGTTAGCCAACTTTCTATCCAATTTGTGACCTCTGTATTGCAGAGGTGGGCACTTCCGTAATCACTTCCGTAAACCACTAATTCCGCTGAAGCGGAAATCTTATCTTAACTCGGCAGCTGCGCAGCCCCTGTAGTAAACACCATACCCTGTGCGTAGGTATTTTGATTCATTCCTCACTAAACTCTTTAATTTACCATAAATATAATTAACCCGGGAACTGCGGGAAGACTCTTAAGAGTTCCCCCGGTGGACTGCGGGAAGACTCTTAAGAGTAAGGCTTTTGAACACGTACCAAAACAGCGGGTTTATAGGCAGGCGGCTACAAATTGGTGTGGGTGTAGTACTACATGGCAACTCTCGATACCACCCCACCACACGCGCGTCCCGCACTCGTGCAAGCACCACCGCACCAGAACCCAAGCACTAGTCGTGGAGCCCACACGTCCCTTACGCTCGCACCCTGATGACACAACCAGCCCTCCTTCTGGTGGTGTTAGCCGCTGTGGAAGGCAGAGGGTGGCTGCCAAAACCCTAGCTACCAGTACGACATGCCCTACAGCTCGGAGGACGAAGCACCAGCACCAAAAGCACGTAAAACATGTGCAAGCAAGGCAATTGCACAGAGGTCATTGGCCTTTGGGGACACTGCCACCACAACCCAGGCCACTGCAACAACCACTACCACCACCACTGCCACCCCTGCCACCCCTGCCACCCCTGCCACCAGTACCAGCGATGCAGGAACCTGCAGGGGCAGGCAAAATCAAAGGCACGGGCGTAGGGAAGAAAACCTGTACGCCTGCCACAGTGACCCTGCCACCACCACCACCACCAGCCGCCCCTGGCCCTGCTGCCCCTACCGCCCCTGCCGCCCCTGCCGCCCCTGCCGCCCCTGCTGCCCCTGCCCAAGGAAAAGGGGAGGGGAAGGGGAATGGGAAAGGGAGAGGGGAAGGGGAAAGGGAGAGGGAAAGCGACTGCTGGCCCTGCCGGCCCTGCTGCCCCTGCCGCCCCTGCCGCCCCTGCCCAAGGAAGAGGGAAAGGGAAAGGGAATGGGGCGACAGGCACCACCATCATCTTGCCTGCCTCCAGGCCCACTGCACCACGCACCACTGCCGCCCCTGCCGACGCCCCTGCCGGCCCTTCTGCCCCTGCCCCTGCCCATAAGATGCCTCTATGTGCTAGAGTGAGCAGAAAAAATCTGACACCATCCAAGTACGCCGCCCTGCTGTTTGGTGGTGATTCGTAGGGCATTGGCAGCCCTGCGGGTTTCGACAACGACGCCCTAGCACGGGATCAAGGGTGGGGGGATTTGGGAGTGGAAAGTGGAAGTGAGTCAGACGTCGGTGATGAGAATGAAGAAGGGCGTCTGTCTAGTGAAGAGGAGGGTGATGATGATGCTGTGTTGTATCGCGAACATGACAGCGATATTTCAGACGCAGAAGCAGACGGAGACGACATTCCGATCCCTGGCATGCCTTTGTTTGAGTGCTCTGACAGGGTCAATTTTGTGCCTGACATGCCCCAGTTCAATCCTGGTATAACTGATGACTGGCCCTGTGAGGAAAACGCAAACGAAAGCGACTTCTTCCTCTCTTTTTTCGATTTGGAGGTAATGACTTACATCGTTGCCCAAACAAACGCCTACTACAGGTGGGTGTTTGGCAAATTGGACGTCATTTCTCCAAAAGCAAGAATACGAGGCTGGGTGGATACGACTGTGGAAGAATTCATGACGTTTTTTGCCTTGTTGTTCCTCATGCCTCTTTGCAAGAAGCATGTGTTGCAACACTACTGGAAGCACGACCCTCTCATCGCCACCCCAACTTTCAATAAGTTCATGACTCGTGACAGATTTTTGTTGCTGCTAAGATTTATGCACTTTGCGGACAACGAAAATCCTAACAGGATTGACAGGATATGGAAAGTTCGGGATGTGTTCACCATGTTGTTGGAGAGGTATAGGAAATACTTTTACCCCTTCCTCAATTTGGTGATTGATGAGTCGCTCGTGCTCTTCAAAGGACGTCTTGTTTTCAAGAAGTATATCCCCTTGAAAAGGCATAGGTTCGGAATCAAGCTCTTTGTGTTGTGCGACTGTGAAACTGGAATAGTGCTTGACATGATCGTGTATACAGGAACTGACATTGACGTACCGAAAGCCGCTCCCAGTGACCCCATGGGCATGTCAGGTGCCATCGTCAGGAAAATGTTGGCACCTTACCTGGGCAAAGGCCACATCATCTACACTGACAACTGGTATACTTCTCCTGCTCTCTGCCAGTTTCTTCATGACAACCAAACGGGGTCATGTGGGACTGTCAGAAAGACAAGAAAGTTTATGCCCAAGTTCACAGGTGATGTCATTCCTCTGTCAGATGCCTCCTCCAGTGACACACCTTCTGAAGACGAACTGGCCAAGGAACACCGCGAGAGGTGAAGGCGAAGAAGGCGACGAAAGAAGAAGAAGGCGACGAAAGGGGCAGAAGTACAAGCAACTTGAAAAGTCCTGGAAAGTGGTAGCCCTGAAGTGGAAGGACAAAAGAGACGTTCACCTGCTTTCCACAGTCCACACAGGTGCCCAGATGGAGTCTGGTAAAATCCACTACTGATCCAGGAAGACCATCTATAAGCCCGACATGGTAGTGGACTATACAAAGAACATGCGCCTGCCTGGTGGACAAGTCTGACTGTCAACTGTCAGGCGTTGAGTGACTGAGGAAGACTGTGAAGTGGTATCACAAGCTCTTCCTCCACCTAGTTGACATCACGATGCTCAACACCTACAACTTGTGGTTGGTGAAGAGAGAGATGGCCCCACACCAGAAGCTAAAATTCCGGGAGTTTGTGTACAACGTTGCATATCAACTCCTGGAGAAGTATGGCACCACCACTCACAGACGTACGGCATGGCGTGGGGATCACGTCCCTGACCGCATCCAGCTGGGGGTTGAAAGACACTACCCAACCAACACCGAGCTGGTTGGCACTCGTCACAGGCAGGTGCAGTGCCACATCTGCAGCACCAGTGTAAGGAAACCCCACATAACCAAAAGAGTCACCTCAATGTGCGCCGAGTACAAAGTTGCACTCTGCTTGGGTGACTACTTCAGGGACTACCACATGTATAAAAACTACTGAGTGCCGCCCCCTGCCCTGCCCTGCCCTGCCCTGGACTCGCCCCCTGCCCTGCCCTGGACTCGCGCCCTACCTTACCTGACCTGACCAAATTGATCATGCTACCTCATAATGTTACATATATATTATATAATGTATAATTTCCAAAGATGTCCCTGTGATATAGCTTTTTACATTATATAATTGTATGTTTCATTATTTAGTTTATAAGTTTCAAAGATTTCCATGTAATATGCCTTCTTTTTTAGTATATCAATATATATGTTTGTTATAGCCAAAGTAATGTGTATATATTTTCTTACCTCAAATGAATTGTACCAAAATAAATATCTTTCAATAAATCCTGTCAAACCTACTAAGATAATAAAAAAATAAAATAAAAAAAAAATAAAAATACAAGGTCATGTCATTGAATTCTTACAATATGATATATTATATGAATATTTCATATTGTTAGAATACAATGGCATGATCTTGTAAAAAAAAAAAATTATCAAAATTTATCTAAATGGTATAAAACCTTCCCCATAACCCCCTCTTGGATTCGATCCCACTACCCTACCACACTTTGAGTTTTCCAGTCCGCGACCTTACCAACCATGCCACAGGAGCTCATACTAAATGTTGCTCAAAACTTTGTGTCTACAATCGAAATGACAATATACAAAACAAAAATTAATTATCCCACCAATTTACGTTTGTAAATTGATGGAATTATCAATTATATCATGCAAAGGTTTATAAAAGTTTGTCTCTGTCAAGAATTAGTAATTATATAACTTTATTCTGTCAAAAATTGCCCAAACACTCAGCAAAATTGCCCCTCTCAGTGTGACTCCAGTCATTATCACACGGTCAGTGGGTCAGTGGGTGACCCTTCCCTCCCTCCATCCACAACACCTCTCTCTGTCTGAGTTTGGCTACCAACTAAATTCGTATAAATACAGCATGCATAAAATACTCTTCACAAATACATTTGTATTGTATAATATTGTAAATAATAATGAATAATAACTGTGTGGGTGTCGAAAATTGCTCAACCATCTTTCTTATATCTCGCCTACGCCCTTACGCGCGTATATTGGATTATACATAGTCATGACTGTCATACAAATACTTGCAGTAGGTCTCGAATATACATTTAGATTGCATATTACTTGGAAATAAATAAATATAAGTTTTCTGGTGGCAATCTACCCTTTCGCAAGTGTCAGGCGACACCAGTCTATATTTAGCTCTCTATCAAAAAAGGTTTACTGCCGATGTTTACTGACCACCCTCGTTCCTGGTCTATAATATAGTACTTTATTTACAGTCAATGGCCTACATATTTCTGTGGTACTTCACATGTGTCTAAAATGCAATGTCTGCTTGCATAAAAATGCAATTCTGAAAGCCATTTATACATACGACATACGCATGTCTCACTTTCTCTCTCTCTCCTTTCCTGACTCATGTTATTGTAGACCTCTGGGTGGCAACGAACCCCAGACACCTGTTAAACATAAGGTTCAAAATCCCAAGACATCCATACGCCTCGGGCGCCTCCACAATTATCACACAGCTGCGTATGTTTCTTGATAGCTGCGTATGTTTCTCCCTGCCTTCACTCTCTCCACGACTCACTCCCTGCCTAGTGCGGGCTTGTCTCTCTCTCTTTCCTCACTCCACCTCCCTTCCTTTCGACCTGGAAACTGGGTAGGAAGTGTTGGCGCCATAAATAAACCGATAATCACAGGAATAAGAGAAATATAGGTGATAATTGAAGCGGGGGGGTGGGGGGGGAAGGAGGGGACTTTGACACATGTGAAGGAGTGATTGGAGGTATGGAGGGGAATTATCTCACTTAAACACATTTTTTTTTTTTTTTTTTAAGTGCCACGGGGGTGCTTTAAGTGTTGTTTTTTTTAGGCCTAGGATCTTAAGAGTCTCCCCGCAGTCGCCCAGTAAAACCTCTTAAGAGTCTCCCGGCAGCTGCCGGGTTAATAAGCAGATTTATATAAGCGATAAATTCGGCGAATATTAACGGGGGGTTAGAAAAGCGGAACTGTTTCCGCAATCGCTTACAAGCCTTTCAGTGGAAATCTACATTCCTCTTAACCCCCCCCCCCTCCTCCCCTTATATGGGTACTATCTATAGATGACAAGCTCAAACAGGAATCCCGCATGATGCTATAGGTGACACACCAATTAACTTATCGAGCGCGTGGCCCGGGCCTACCTTTTGTTTACATTGGGGGATCGAGGCCTTGGAGGAATGCATTATGTATTTTTTTAGCCCCTTCTGTACCGGAGACTTCAAACTATCTTAATTATCCCTTTTTACTACCACAGATCCTTCTTAAGCTCCACAAAATTGTCTAAATATAGCTAGAATAAAATACAAAAGATGTCCCCGGTGCAGAAGGGGTTAATATCAAAATACCCCCCTCCCCCTCAGCCTAAAAAGATATTTATGCATAAATATTGCCTGCACATAGATAAAAAATGCTGTGAATTAACCTCCAACGACTGCAATTCCTAGCCTAGCCCCTAGCCGTATTAAATCATTTGTTTAATTTTTTAATAGAGCAAAAGTCATGCTATATACAATATGTGCTAATTTTTCCCGATCCAAATAATGAAAATATAGGTTAAAATATAACGATATAATGAGCGAGGCCTGACTTGAGGTGAAGTATGGGGTATAACCCCTGTGAGGGTTAAGCTTGTGGTAAATAATAAATAAAGACACAAATTTACTACACTACCAAATTATTTACCCTCGTTTTTGCACTGTTTTCCCAATCCGGATTGCGTTTACGTTTAGCGTTCAGCGGGACCGTATAAATTAATTAATTGACGAAAGAGCGAATGCGAAGGGTAATGGTTACGAGATGCTGTATTGCGATTACGAAAGTGGATAATTATTAGCGATGCCCACCACTGCTGTATTGATACCTAGTGCACCTACTTTTGACATTAGCCTGCAATGAAAATCTAAGTAAATGATGTCTATGGCTCTACTATTGTCATACTCACTCAACATTTCCTGGAAAAATTCCAGCAAATTGGTAAGATATGGTCGGTGTCATCGGAAGCCATATTGGGAATCTGTAATTATATTGTGAATTTCTAGGTAGCCAACTACATTATCTACAAGTATCCCTTCTAAGAGTTTTACTATGATAGAAGTCAAGCTAATTGGCCGATAATTCTTGGGACACTCGTGATCCCCTTTCTTAAAGATTCGGGTCACATTGGCCAGGTTCCATTCTTAAAGGACCTCTCCATTTTCTAGTGATTTATTGAAGATTTCTGCCAAAGAAAGGTGCGATTTCAGCTTGCACTTTTCTCGTACAACTCGAGGCAGCAAGCTATCTCGGCCGGATGACTTGAACCTATTTAACTTATCTATTCTGTTTGCTACCTCCTCTGGGGTACATCAAATTCTGCTAAGAACTTCACCTTCATGCACTAAGCCTGGACTTGGTATGTCACTGGCATTTTACCTTGTGAATACCGAGACAAAATAGTTGTTTAGGGATTTAGCTATATCAGTGTCAGAAGTTTGTAGTTGGCCTGTTGGATCCTTTAGAGGTCCAATGCTACTTTTGAATGGCTTCCTACTGTTCACATAGTTGAAGAACTCTTTAGGACTCTCTTTGCAGAGGGCTGCAACCGTAGTTCTTCATTCTGCTTTGCTTCCTTTATAAGAGATTTCACTCTTCTACATAATTTTTGAAGGAATCTAAATATCTTTGGTCTTGACTTCTTTTGGCCTTTCTGTATGCAACCTTTCTCCTTCTAACTGCTGGGGCAATGTCACTTGTGAACCATTTCAGTTGGGTTGAGCCTTATTTGGTAAGTTTAGTAGAAACGAAAGTATCTTGTCGATCCATAAACTGCTCTATGAATGGGCACCCAATCGCACTAACATTCTCACCCTCAGGTCTGATCTGGGATAAGCTTCCCTGAAGGCCTTCAAAATTTGAACAACGGAAATCTAGCTTTACACTCTGAAGAGTGGTGGGTCTGCTGCTAAAGGTGCGAGGAGAGAACCTAACTAGATTGTGGTCACTACCTCCGAGTGATTCCCCAACAGATAAGGTGGTCACACTTTCATCTTCAGTGGTGAACACAAGATCTAGTATATTGCCTCCTCTAGTTGGATCGTTCACTCACTAGTTCAAAAAGTTATCATTAACAAAGTCTACAAGACGCCTACCTTTAACCATCGGCAGTTCTTGCTTCCCAGTTTACAAGGCAATTGAAGTCCCTAAGATCACACTGGTTTTACCCTCGATAACAGCACTCAGTCTTGTGTACAGAATTTCATCACTTTCAACATTTTGTTCTGGAGGCCTGAATACCAGAACAATCCTATAGATAGAGTTACCTAGATTGAGGTCTATTCCAAGTAGTTCATGTTCTGACCTGATCATGTAGACAATTGGATTTAGAAAATCTCTGATGTACAAAAGAATTTCACCCCCTTCCTGCATGGTTCAGTGTTTGTGGAACATTCTATATCAAGGTATTTCAAATTCTCCAACATATTCTCTTGCTGATGATACAGTTCTGATGAGCAATAATGAATGGGAGTTGCAGGGTCTTGCAAATATGATTGGAACAGTGTGCGAAAAACGAAATCTAAAGGTAAATGCGGGGAAGAGCAAGGTTATGGTCTTCGAAAGGAATGAAGCCACAGAGTGTGAGGTGAAGTTGAATGGTCAGGGTATGGAAATTGTCAGCTCATTTAAGTATCTAGGCAGTGTGTTGAGTAAAGATGGGAGAATGGATGAGGAAGTGAGGGTGAGGATGCAACAGGGGAAGAGGGTTGTAGGAACGCTGAAAGCAGTAACAAGAAATAGGGTCGTCAGCATGGAAGTGAAGAAGTCCTTGCATGACAGTGTGGTAATCCCGACATTGACTTACGGAAGCAAAGCATGGACGTTGGTGGAGAAACTCAGACCAAGAGTGAAAGGGGTGGAAATGAGTTACTTGAGAAGTGTGTACGGAGTTACATGAAAGGATAGACAGACGAATGAGGAAGTAAGAGGGAGGTGTGGTGTGGAGGTAGATGTGCTGGAAAGTGTGAAAAGGAATATCTTAAGATGGTTCGGCCATATGGAAATTATGGTAAGCGAGAGAATGACTAAGAGGGTGTACGAGAGCGAGGTGGAAGGACAGAGAGGGGAGGTAAACCGAGAGAGAGGTGGAAGGATGAGGTGAAGAAGTATATGAATGAAGACAGTGCTGTTTGGAAGGAGGGGCGTCGACTGACTGGGGACAGAGGTGCATGGGGGCGTTTCGTTCGTGGCCACCCCTTCGGGGATCACAACGTCAGGCAATAGATAGATAGATAGAATTTCTGGTATGACTGTTAATCCAAGATTCAGTGATAGCCACTACATCGAGGCATTCAGTAGACAATAATGCCCGAAGTTCGAAGAATTTATTTCTAACTGACCTGGCATTAAATAAAAAAACCTTAAGGGGATTCAGGTTTGCTTAGAACCCCCAAGTTTACCCCATTTCCCGAAGATAATTGGGTTTCTGGAGGTAGTGCATTTTCTTTCACACAATTTTTCTGTACACTATCAGAGGTTTTGCAATCTCCTATACTTGGTGAATCCTCACCTGAGGTAGAAGAACCCCTATCTAGTGGTTCAGAAATTGGCATCTGAGGTGTAGAGTCTAGAAGGTGTTGCGGGTCTACTCAGTCTACTAGGGAACTCTGTCATTTGTTAAGAGGTATTCTTGCTCTCAGAGGGACTAACTCCTTCTTTTGTGAGACCTCTTTTTGGAAGTTTGATATCAGCTGCTGGTGAAGGTTTGCATTTTTCCTGCTAGGGGGTGCTTTCTACATTTTTGCTTGCTCTCAGCAAGCTGTAAAGATGGTGATTTAAGAAATCCCCTAGTTTGATCTTACCGCTAATGATTAAGTGCACACCGTCACGGAGATGGAGGTTGCGCTTCCCATAGAACTTGTCAAACGGGTCCACAAATCTCACCCCTTTCAGGGTACACAGGTCAGCTAACCTACGATTTATGCTTATTGCTTTGCTGGTAGCACAGTCCCCTCCATACATCCTGGGCAGAATACCAAGTATCATGCCTTTGTCTGTTTTGAGTCGGAGCTCATCAGCCAGAGTCATTATTGACTCTGTGGCACCGACTTTATTTCCTTTGAGGAACAGGGCATTACTACTGACCTGGTCTACTATTTCCATCCACTTTGTCTTGGACCAGACTTTTTCTACTTCCTTTGTGATATGTGAGGTCCTTGCACCTGAGAGGCTCTTCACCTTTCTCACATCTCGGCAAAACTTAACAAAGCGAGACTCTTGTCCTTTGACCTGGGAGTCTCCAATCAAAATTGTTTTTGTCTCTTTGTCACTAACAAGACCAAACCTGCTTGACATGTTAAGTTTGGTCACTTTGTTGTCTGACTGATACATATTAGGCTTATCATTTCGCTGCCCACTCTGCACTTGACGATTCTTTTTCACCTCTTTTCTGTGAGGACTTAGGGATGTCATTCTGACTATTGGCACTGTCTAGTGCTGAAGCTATTTGAGGTGTTAACCTCATATTCCTGTCTGTCAATTTTCTTCTTTTTGTGTTTGACCTCTCTTTATGCATAACGAGGGTCACGAACACTAGCTGTAGCAGGAATCTCAGCCTCTTCCGTAGTTGCTGCTTTAGTTGTTGCCTCCTTGACTGGCATTGCATTCTTCTTAGGCTTATTCCCACCTGCATGACTTGTACTGGTGTTTGAAGGAACTGCTGCCACTCTCACTTTACTTTCACTGCTAAGGCAATTTATTTCCTTTTTCAACTCTTCTGTTTCTTTTCTTCCTTCAGAAACGTCATTCTTCAGGATTATATTCTCAGTGTCTCTTTGTTTTAATTGTTCCTTAATCCCATTTACCTCCTTCATGAGTTTTACTTTATCTCGCAAAAGAGACAGAGACTATCATGGTGGATGCTGGCATATACACCTTCTTTGAAGTCGATACACCATTTTAGCTTCTTCCACTTAGCATAAATTGCTTTGAGTTTTGAAGTACCAGTAACTAACATGGTATCTAATTTCTATTAACAATTCAAATACTTTGTAAATGCTTCTAACTTCAAGGTAACTAATGACTAATACAATGCTATAAAATGGGGGTTGGTGGTAAATTATACCTGAGTCATCCGCATCCGCCTATTCGTCAAGGGTGTTCATTCTGTTCTAGATTCTGACTTTGTTTCGCCAGCCATGCTAAGCCAAAGGTTTCTCCGAGTTCAGACAGTCCAAACGTGCCGCAGCTCCCAACTGAGTAGCACCTGTGTCCTAAAGACACTGATTTTTCGAAAGGAGTGACAGCGATAGCCTGAATCCTTACTAAGTACTACTAACCACCTTTAAACGGCCAAGCTTTATAATCAAGTGATCAAGGGATATTACACCTATTCCAATAGACGAACCCGGGTATTTTAGTTGGCCTGGCAACAAACATGGCAGTAAAGCTCTCTCACCTAAGAGCAGTCCATCCATATGCACCATAGAACGGTCACAGGGACTGGTCAAGTATTACGCGTTAGGAGTGGGCTTATCAGGGCACTGCAGCCACGCTCCATTTATCAGTCCCCACCGCCTGGAATTCCTCCAATTCCAGTCTCTCATAACCTGTAAGCGTTAAATGGTGTTATTTATAGAGGTGTCCAAAGCCCCTCTTCACATGCATAAGGTAGCAGTAGGGTCCTTAATATTAAGTTAATTGTGTGTGTGTGTAAAGAATAGGGAAGAAGTCTTATAACTAGACCTATAGGAATAGTCGGAGTAGATGTAGCTCGGATTCGTAGGGACGCTACTCCCTAGAAGATGCGCTTAAGCGGCAGTCACACTATGAAGACTTAAGGGAATTACTGCGGCGACTTAGAGGTCTTAAGGAGGACTTCATCTAAGTCACCGCGCGTCGTGGGTGGTCCCCGCGCATCCCCACGGAACATTACGGTACAATGGGTGGCCAGGATGGTCGTGGCTGGTTTCGATTTGCTTTGAACATGCAAGAGGCATGGAAAATTAATCGCCGAGCTAGCCGCGGTCGTGAGGCAAGCGCCGTCACGCGCCTACCGGTATGCGCGTGAGGGGGACCGGTAGCCGACCGGTCAGCGCCGTGTGGCGCCATGCGTCGCCAAAGCGTTGGCCCCCGACACGCGCCATGTGGCGGGGCTCGCGCGCCAGCGCAAGTAGGGGACCTGCGTAACACGAAGGCCGTCAAGTTGCCTTCCTTTTGCCGTCCTGTTGCCTCGTTGCGCCGCATGACGCCGGCGGTCTGCTATGCTAGGTCTCCGTGTAGCCCCATCCATGATGCCGTGATCCCTAAGGCAGACATTTACTCTTGGTCAAGTTACGGATGATCGGCAAAGACAATCGGCACTCCTTGAGTTGCCGCGGTAATTACCTTAAGTCTTCATAGTGTAACCGCACCTTAACCCCGTCTCTCCTACGAGAGAGAGACGGGGAGAGTGAGGGAGAGAGTGTGTGTGTATGATTGTATGTCTGAGCGGGAGATATATATACTATATATATATATATATATATATATATATATATATATATATATATATATATATATATTATATATAGATACACAGACTGCAAATACATTGCGGTCCCTACTAGGCAGACTAGACTTAATGCTAACATAGAATTTGCTTCAAAGTGGAAGGTAAGAGAGAGAGAGTGAGAGTGGGGGGGGAGGATAGAGAGAGAGAGAGAGAGAGAGACTAATAAGCTGTCTATCTGGGAAAGTCATGAAGCTCATAATTAGCGAGTTATGTTTGATGTGAGGCGATATTTGTTGATGGCTTAATAAGCTAACCTGTAGTCTTCGTGGACACACACACACATACACATACACACATACACTCACACACACATGCACACACATATACATACACACAATCACTCTCTCTCATTCTCACTCTCATTCTCACACTATCATTCTCACACTCACCCTGTCTCTCTCTCTATCTCTCTCAAAAGCACACACACATACACATACACACACACACACACACACACACATGCACACACAGCCAAGTATATGTAAAGGGCAAATGTTTTTGTTATTTATTTTGTTATGTCCTTTGATCAAGGACAAACTATAATCACCATAATCTATAAGACTGCAATAAGAAAGAACGTAAGAAACAAGATGGGTCACTATTACAGACTGATTTGGGTCTACAAAATTTAATTTGTGAATTACTTAGATCGAAGATTATGGGCTCTAGATTGTGTTTTTAGGTATAACTATGATATGATAGTCCTATAATGATGCATAGTTGCGGGATATACAGATATCATCAAAATATGGAAGAGTATTTCCCCAATTTCGGAATAAAAGAATTTTGGCAAATATTTTCTGGTTGGATTTTGTGAAATGTTATTATAAAACTATTTCTAAAATGTGTTTAGAACATTTCTCATTATATATACCACAAATTAGCGTTCATGTATTGGAGATACATGTTTTAAGAATGTTCCAAACAGTTTAATAGAGGTTACAAAATGTTTGTATTTTTGGCGAATTTCGGCAAAAATAGGCTAAAAATTATGAACAAATTCCAAACAAAATGGCTAAAGTGACCGAACTCGGTGAATATGTTTTAAATGCATATAAAACATTATAAACAAGCAATAAAAATATAAAAATTGGGCCAAAAATCCTGGAAATCGGGCCCGCACTCATTTCCCTACCCTTCCATAACCAACCACACCACACATACACATATACACCACACATACACATACACATACACATATACACCACACATACACATACACATACAACACACAATCAATATAGGGCATCATACACCCATAATCTGGCTTCAGAACGGCATTATATTCTGAACCAGCAAATAACAAACCGTACAGTACATATTACCCCATTGTACAGTCGGCCTAATAAGTGATGTCTCGGCACCAAGAATATTTTGTTCTATAATTTGTATCAGCAATATCTAAAACTTGATTTATTCGTTTCGAGTGAGATATACAGGGTGTCCATAAAGTCTCGTTACAATTTAAAATATTTATTACAAAAACAAATGAACAGACAAATATGTGGAATTTATTACAAAATGAGGAGTAGATATTGAAGTTTTTGTTTGCCTCATTTAGTACACCTCTACATGGGCACCATTAGTTGCACGAAGCACATCAATACGGTACTCGATTTCTTGCCATGTTCGCTGTAGCATAGCCTCATCAATGGTCGCAATGGCATCAGTGATCTTTTGCTTTAGGTCAGTGATGTCCTATATCTCTGTTCGATACACGATATCTTTAACATAACCCCATAGAAAGAAGTCCAGGGGAGTGATATCTGGTGAACGAGGTGGCCAGGGAATCGGTCCATCCCTTCCAATCTACCAGTCTGTGAATGTTTGATTTAGGAACTCACGAACACGCAGTCCCCAATGTGGTGGTGCACCATCTTGCTGATAAATGATGGTTGGTTGAAGGTCATCTAGTTGTGGTGCCACATATTCAGTCAAAAGGTCAAGGTAAACATTTGCAGTAATTGTTTTCTCGTGGAAGAAAGATGGACCAATGGACAAATGCAATGTTATTAAAAACTTTGATAACCACCGAGTGCATACAACAAATCTGATTAAAATATCTCATCAATTGCCTTGGTAAAAAAATAATTCAATTGTAAAGAGACTTTATGGACACCCTGTATAACCATGTTCCTACACTTATCCTCCCAATTCAACATCTGGCAGACATTAATACAGCACAGAGCGAGCCAAACGTAATGACAGCTGAAACATGATTTATAAGCGCCACCGTACTTCAAAGCCACTGACAAATTATCCCCCCTCCCACACTCTCTCTCTCTCTCTCTCTCTCTCTCTCTCTCTCTCTCTCTCTCTCTCTCTCTCTCTCTCTCTCTCTCTCTCTCTCTCTCTCTCTCTCTCTCTCGCTTTATGCATTTTAACTACGAACTGCAATTTCAAAGCTGAAAAGGGAGCCTATTTTTTACCAGAAATATATCAGAAGGGGCGCGTAGCGGCGTACTTCTTTTACAATACCAGCGTCGCGGGGGTGGCATTTATTATGTTGACCAGGCTTGGAGTAATTACATTTGCTTTGTGACAATTACAATTAAAATGACTTGCCCTATTATTCAATTACAATTACAACTACATTTACAAGGAAGGAACAAAATGCTAAATACAATTACAATTACAATTATTCAGGTTTAATAATTTCAAATTACAATTACAATTGCAATTACCTTAAAATGTGTAGTTAATTACATTCCAATTAAATTCCAAGTACTTCAAGCCTGCGAAGTGAACATGTTCCACGAGACGTGGCACTCACACGTCCAGTACACGTGGATTATGGAGTGGCGGTGGAATTACTCACTCCACTAATATTTGTATCATGTAATTATAATTCTTCTTCTTCTAAATACTCAATTACAATTACAAATACAATTACTTTATTAATTTAAATTCTCAATTATAATTACAATTATAATTACATATAAATAGAAATAACAAATTACAATTACAATTACCTTAAAAATGTGTAATTAATTACATTCCAATTAAATTACAATTACAATTACTCCAAGCCTGATGTTGACCAACTCTTGGTCGGAGATATCATTTACCTTGGGTTATTGTCTGTATGTTTGTCAACAAGATATCTCACAAAGTTATTAACTGATTTTCACGAACGTTGATGGACAGAAAGGATATGCACCAAGGAAGAACCGATTCTAGTTAGGAGGCGATCGGTGGAGCTCATACCTCCGCCAGTATAGGCGGAGGTACGTGCTCTCCCGAGTGTCTCTAATTCCTCTAGTCATCACTACAGGTATTGTATATCCACATATATATTTTCATTCCCGAGTTGTATGTATGTATATAATACTCAGGCACATACCCCATAGTTGGGGGTGGCCGACTCGAGACAGAGTTCGAGTAGAAGCAACAAAATATAATATGAATTTAAATTCACACGTATGTAGGTCCCGAGTATCAAATCACGTGGTTTCCATCCCCTATTCAATACTATCTTCCCACATATCAAAACTCACATTGTATAGATAATTATTAATTAAACTTTCCACAGACCCTGACAGCGGTGGCCCAGTGCCTGCAAACACTACCACCACTTTTGAATGCATACCAAGCTTGAATAACGCATGCAGAATAAACCACCGTGGATTATTCTGCATGCGGTATTCAAGCTTGGTATGTATGCCGGAGTGGCGGTAGTGTTTGCAAGCACTGACACCCCCCCCCCCCCCCCCCCACCCACACACACACACACACACACACACACACACACACACACACACACACACACACTTTACATACATACACCCTACCCCCATTAAGATCGTAAATCACCCGACTGCCACCAATTATCATGATACATCTCCACACACAGACCACCACCAGGATATAACAGTACGACCTGAGCTATAACTCTGAGAGGGAGGTGTGTGGGTTTGCAGTTTGGAGATGTGTTATTGTTAGTCTCTGTGAGGGTTTTGGGGTTTGTTGTGAAGTTATGTTAGAGTTTCGCTGATATTTGGTTATATTAGAAGCTCAACACAAACATAGATATACAGCTAAGTCCTCGCTAACTCTTGGTGGAAGGTGTGGTGTGTTTGGAGATTTGTTATTGTTAGGCTGTGTCAGGGTTTCGGGGTTTGTTGTGAAGTTATGTTAGAGTTTCGCTGATATTTGGTTATATTAGAAGCTCAACACAAACATAGATATACAGCTAAGTCCTCGCTAACTCTTGGTGGAAGGTGTGGTGTGTGCTAAGATTTGTTATTGTTAGGCTGTGTCAGGGCTTCGGGGTTTGTTGTGAAGTTATGTTAGAGTTTCGCTGATATTTGGTTATATTAGAAGCTCAACACAAACATAGATATACAGCTAAGTCCTCGCTAACTCTTGGTGGAAGGTGTGGTGTGTGCTAAGATTTTTTATTGTTAGGCTGTGTCAGGGCTTCGGGGTTTGTTGTGAAGTTATGTTAGAGTTTCGCTGGTATTTGGTTATGTTAGGGCTTCAGGGTTCGTTGTTTCGTTTGGGTCGGTGTGTGTTTGCAGTTTGGAGCTTTGTTATTGTTAGTCTGTGTGAGGGTTATGGGGTTTATTGTGAAGTTATGTTAGAGTTTCGCTGGAATTTGGTTATATAATAGCTTCAGGGTTCGTTGTTTCCCTTAGGGAGGTGTGGTGTCAGCAGTTCGGAGCTTTGTTATTGTTACATTATATCGGAGTTTCGTTGCTTTGTTGTGAAGTTATGTTAGCGTTTCGCTGGTATTAGATTATATTAGAAGCTCAACACAAGCATCATATACATACAGCTGAGGCCTTGCTAACTTTGGGAGGGAGGTGTGGTGTTTGCAGTTTGGGGTTTTGTTATTGTTAGTCTGTGTGAGGGCTTCGGGGTTTGTTGTGAATTTATGTTAGAGTTTCGCTGGTACTTAGATATATTAGGGCTTCAGGGTTCGTTGTTTCGTTTAGGGAGCTGTGGTGTCTGTAGTATGGAGCTTTGTTATTGCTACGTTATATCGGAGTTTCGCTGCTTTGTTGTGAAGTTATGTTAAGAGTTTCCCTGGTATTTTGTTATATTAGAACCTCAACAACAAGCATAGATATTCAGCTAAGTCCTCGCTAACTCTGGGAGGGAGGTAGCGTCTGCAGTATGGAGCTTTGTTATTATTAGGTTATATTGGAGCTTCGTTGCTGTGTTGTGAAGTAATGTTAGAGTTTCGCTGGTATTTGGTTATATCAGGGCTTCAGGGTTCGTTGATATTAAAGGGTGTGACCTGTTTTTGTTTCTCTCTGAGTTGTATCCATTTGGCCCCATTCAGCCTACTATTTTATCCCCATCCAGGTGTCGATTTATACCTGGCGAGCGATAGCGAGCCACCATATTTTCGATAATGAGTTAGACAGCTGGCTAAATTTGTACATTATTCGATAGAAACATTTTCTCCGGCGAAGCCGGATTTCTCCATAAAATGCTGGCTCGCCATCACTCGCCATGAAAAAATCGACACCTGGATGGGATACATGTCTTAAAACAGTAAGCTGAATGGGGCCGAATGGATACAACCAAGAAAAAGAAAAAGGCAGGTCACCACCCTTAAGTGGCTAATAAAAGCATGGGGCTCCAGGCCTGACGCTATTGTTTACTTACAGTGTGCTGGCTGAATAATCCAGAAGGGTTGATAGCCTCTGAAGTCCTATATTAACCCTCTCTGACATAATGACGCGATTGTGAGCCTATTAGCGATACTTTAACCCTTGTCTGGCGGGACCGGACTTAAGTCGGTCTAGAGAAGAAAGGACTATGTGGCGGGGACCGACTTCAGGCGGTGTGCAATTTTGAGCAATAGTTGGCTCTGAGAGAGAGACGAGCGGTGGGAGAAGTGTAGGTCGGCTCTGACCGTTCGGCACGGGTCCCGTGCGACAACTGCCGTCCCCTCCACACACATCCACACTCACTACCTCGCTACACAGGGAATTATGTAAGGAAATTACCGTATTTTAGGGATTTTTCCTTTGTCTTGAATGATCGTTGCAAGAGAACGCGTTGTCGTTGAAGGATGGTTTTTGTGTCATTGGAAAGCTCAATTATCGCCCTTTCAGGGATACATAATTGTATTACGCTCAGGCTCTTGTTTATGCATGAAAAAGAGCACAGAAACAAGGTCGTTTAGGGTAAAACCACCCGCTTGGCGGGTAGTAGAAGTTACTGACGGGCCCGCTCATAAGGCGTTAAAGCCTTTGTTACCATCAGGGGTATTTAGAAACCTTAAGTTTAGTTACTTCAACCTCTGCAGTTGTCTTTGGGTTAGCTGTGGGCAGAAAACTAATTTTGGAGTGGTAATTATAGGAGTGAGAGAACTCTATTTGTTATTGCTAATCTGGCAACCTCTGCGTCATATGTGCGTGAAAGGGTTAACTAACTATGTCCTCGCTAACTATGTTGGGTGGTGTCGGGGAAGGCATTTATGTTAGCCTAGAATACAAACTAAAATACAGTGGCGATAATAAGACGCTTCACCCCAACCAGGTGTCGAATATTTCTGGGTGAGCGATAATGTGCCTGCAACGTAGAAGAAATCAGCCTTCGTCTGGGACATTTTGTTATCGAAACATGTACAAATTTAGCTTGAAGGGGGTCTAGGTGGGCATTATTTAGCTTGAAGGGGGTCTAGGTGGGCATTATTTAGCTTGAAGGGGGTCTAGGTGGGCATTATTTAGCTTGAAGGGGGTCTGGGAAGGTGTTTTTGTTAACCTAGGGGTCAAACTATAATGCATTGCCTGACAATAGCAAAACCAAGCACAATCCTCAATGATAATTAAATTAAATATCATGATAACCCCCAAGATGTCGGATACAGAAAAGATTAACCCTCTCCGACATATGACGCGATTTTGAGCCTATTGGGGATACTTTAAAGCTTTTGTTACCATCAGGGGTATTTAGAAACCTTTAGTTTAGTTACTTCAACCTCTGCAGTTGTCTTTGAGTTAGCTGTGGGCAGAAAACTAATTTTGGAGAGGTAATTATAAGAGTGAGATAACTCTATTTCTTATTGCTAAATTGGCAACCTCTGCGTCATAAATGCGTGAAAGGATTAACCACTGTCCACTTCTGTACCGACGGTGTTTATATATATTGGATTTCAGCTACTTTTAGGCGATTTTATGTAGCTTAGGAAGGATATATGGTGGCTAAAAGGATTAATTGAGATATGTTGTAGCCTCATAAGGGGAGGCAGTTGTTTTTTATGGACCTCCTTCTCCCTCGTGTTTAGCATATTAGTTTTGAGGTTATAAGACGTTCCTTCCATTGGTTTGGTAATGTTAATACCTTTTGCCCCATTTCTTTGCCAATATTAAGACTTTTCGTGTAATTTAGGTGTCGATTTGTTCCTGGCGAGGGATAGCGAGTCTGTAATTATAGAAGTAACCGGCCTTTGGCCGGACATTTTTCTACCGAAAAATTTGCAAATTTACATCGAAGGGGGGTCTTGTGGGTGTTCTTTAAGTTTGATGGAGGTTTAGAGAGCAAACTAAACCCCCTCCTTAAACCATTGAGCCGAACCAGTAAATTATGCTGCACAATACCGTCTGAGCTCCCTTAATAGGTGGACGTCTTTCCTAAGCTGTACAAAATCGTCTAATAGTAGCCAGAATATAATGGCCAGTACATCACCGGTACAAAAAGGGTTAACCACCCCCCGCGCGGCCAATATTGGCCGGGGTTCACAGGGTCCCAGGGAATTACCCGATAAAATTGGTCGGGGTTTTAATCACATTAAAACCCTAACTTTATAGAAGTCACACGCGTCCATATAGGGGATGTGTGTGTGTGTGTGTGTGTGTGTGTGTGTGTGTGTGTGTGTTGGGGGGTAAGGTGGTTGTATGTAGGTTGGGGGTGAGGGGAGTGCATGTAGGATTGTAGGTGTGTGGGAGGGGGGGGGAGTGTATGTAGGTGTGTGAGGGAGGGAGTGTATGTAGGTGTGTGTGAGGGGGGGGGGGGGGGGGAGGGTGTATGTAGGTGTGTGTGTGAGGGGGGGGGGTGTATGTAGGTGTGTGTGAGGGGGGGGGTGTATGTAGGTGTGTGTGTGAGGGGGGGGGGGGGGGGGGGGGGGGGGGGGGGGGGGGGGGGGGGTGTATGTAGGTGGTGGGGGGGGGGGGGGTGGGGTGGGTGGGGGGGGGGGGGGGTGGGGGGGGGGGGGGGGGGGGGGGGGAGGGGGGGGGGGGGGGGGGGGGGGGGGGGGCGAGTTAAAGGGTATATACAGAGGGCGGGTTATCCCTTTCAATCAAAACAGACCAATATTCGATTACTCTAGCTTCCACCAGATGATATTGTACAACATAGGAAGGACCTGTCAGAGCTACGATGCATCATAACTGTATTATCCACAGCCCGCCGTGGGTTTCTCAGGGTCCGGTATTGAGTAGCCCCCCCCCCCCATCCCTCCCTCCCCCCGCCAACACAAAAAAATAATAATAATTATATAAATACTAATAATAATAATAATAATAATAATGATGATGATGATAATAATGAAAATATTAATAAGAATAACAATAATAATAATAATAATAATAATAATAATAATAGGCTACAATGTTAAAAATCATTTTCTTATCCACAGCCGACCTATAATACCGAATAATAATAAGAACAACGAGAACAACAACAATAACAACACAGTCGACCATTCATAGGCCTTCGTATTCGCCGCAGACCATAATCCGCATTAGTAATACTCGCGGCATCCATAAAGGTTTGAAATATGTCCCTCAGAGCAATTATGGCCAGCCTGGTTCTGGTTCTGTACTGCAGTCATTGGTATACTGGGGAGAGAGAGAGAGAGAGAGAGAGAGAGAGAGACTACAAAGGAGTACAACGGAAATCAAACAACAAAAGTCCAGCGACCCCTCAAGGCTGCTTGCCCTCCAAAACACTGATGGTCAAGTGTCTAAACAGTAGTTTCGAGTGGGTAAGAAAAAACTGGAAAGGGAAGACTGCCCTGGGACAATGTCCCTGGCAGGATTAGATATTAGTAAGGGACAGTTGTTAGTAATATAATAGAGGGAAAAACAAAACTGTATTTATTTACAAATGCAGTCAGTCGTGGAATTAAGGCAAGGTGTTTGTCTAGGCGAAGATTAAAAGAATCAACGGTGTTGGAGTCTATAACGTCTCGGGGAAGCCCATTCCACAAGTTGACAACTCGATTGAAGAAGAAATTCATAAAATCGTGTGAGTTAAAATATTTACCAATAATTTTGCAACCATTCCCCGGCGTGTAATTTGATTGGTCGATAGTGAATTATTAATTACAGTTCATATTGTCGATGCCTTTGATGATTTTGAACACTTGAATTAAGTCGCCTCTTAATGCTTGGTTAAGGGAAATAGATATAATTATCTAAGACGCTTCTCGTATGGTTATTCTTCAACAATACAAAAATCAATCCTTCATCTTCTCTCAATATTCTTGGTGTCTCTTTTTTCTTCTGCTCTCATTTGGAAGGACCATATTACCAGTCTTGCTAAGGCAACCTCCCAGAAGATGGGTGTGCTCAACCGCCTCAAGGGGTTCTTTACCCCTGCACAGCTTCTTGCTCTGTACAGGGGCACAGTGCATCCTTGTATTGAGTATTGTTCACATGTGTGGGGAGGTCCCTCTCACACCGCTCTCCTAGACAAAGTTGAAAGGAAGGCCTTTCGTATCATTAACTCCCGTCCACTCACCAACTCGCTGCAATCTCTCTCTTTCCTCCGCAATGTTGCATCTCTCTTGCTATTCTATCGCTTCTATAATAATCAGTGTTCCTCATAGCTTTCCCAGTGTACACCACCTCCTCTACGTAGGGCATGTGGTACCCATCTTGCAACACAATCCCACCCCTACTCTGTGCAACTCTCCAACCCAAGAGTGAAACGTTACTCTCAAACTTTCTTCTATTCAACAGCTGAACTCTGGAACTCTCTCCCAGTATCAATCTTTCCCTCTTCCTATCACTTAAATTGCTTCAAACTCCGTGTGTCCAGGCATTTTGGCTCGAACGTCCCTTGATTTTGGCACTGTCACTCTTTCAACTATGAGGGAGGAACTCGCTACAGGCTGTTCTGCCTTATGCCTCCCTCACTCACATAGGAAAAAAAAAAGGCAAGATATCATTTTGGTAACTCTATGTTGAACTCGTTCTAGCTTGTCTATATCTTTTTGGTAGTAAGGGCACTAGGATTGAATGCAATATTCCAGGAGAGGGCGGACTAAAGAATGGTAAAGAGGTAGGATCACGTATTTGGATTTATGCTCAAATGACCTGCTTATAAAGCCAATTAGTTTGTTTGCCTTCTTAACAACTTCTGAATATTGTTGACTCGGTGTTATGTTACTCGATATTGTTACTCCCAAATAAGTTTCTATGTCTACACTCTTAAACTGGGTGCCATTCATTGAATACTTTGCTTTCTCATTTCGGTTTCTGATATGGAGTAGCCTACTTTACATATATACGCATTGAAACACATTTGCCAAATTTGAGCCCAATGTGACAACTTATCTAGATTATGTTTCATATCTTCAACATGTTCATTTGAGAGTACGCTATTTGCAATTTTTGTATCGTCAGCAAACTTTGAGATTGTACAGGTGAGACCCTCATCTATGTCATTAATATAAACTAGGAAGAGAACTGGCCCCAGTACTGATCCCTCGGGTACTTACAATGATCCGTTTGGATGCTTTACCATATATGACTAATCTTTGCTTTCTATCACTGAGCCAATTTTCTATCCATTTCAATACACCGTCTTGTATTCCATGCGCTTTTAGTTTTATCAATAAACGTTTGTGGGGAACTGTGTCAAAGGTCTTTTGTAAATCAAGGTATATAATATCTACTGCTTTACTCTCATCATATAGGTTAAGGAGATCGTGAAATAAGTCTAAGAGGTTTGTTAAGCAAGAGCGTTTATTACGAAAACCGTGTTCAGTATCTTTAAGTATGTTGTTTTCCTCTAAGTGATTCTCGAGTTTGTCTCTTATGAGTGTTTCTAGCATTGTATATACACCTGAGCTTAAATTAACGAGAAAGGAAATCCTACTTGGAGAATGTATTTCAAATCATGCACAAGTCGCAGGATCCATATTCGAGGATATCATACAGGGATTTTTACGCAACTCGGGTTATAGAGATTTCATTTTAATTCAAACCCATCCAAACACGAGATCATTAATATTAAGCATATCTCACAAATACACGTGAGCTAATAAATGTATATATACTCCCAGCTGGACTTGAACCTCCGACCTTAAGAACGAGTGTCCAAGCTCTTAATCCCCTACACCACTGCGTAATAAAGGAATCTTAACCCTTTTACTATAAATATTAAGGAATATGGATCTTGCAACTTGTGCATGAATTGAAATATATTCTCCAAGTAGGATTTCCCTTCTTAATATAAATAGGAAAAGGTTAAGATTTCTTTATCACCTCCCACTCACCCCGTGAGCCCCACAACCAGCTGCCAGCATCTCTGTACTCTCCGCCCACCTCCTTGAGCTAGCCAATGATATACCCTTCCCCCTGGAAGGGCGGAGGTACGCATAAGGCACTCCACCCCAGGAGAAGGGCATATAAACCCCGGGAATGCCCCCCAGACAACAGAGGGAACACAGGCCCAACACAGGCATAGTTCTCCTCAGAGATCCACCTTGGGTTTAGCTACCAGCAGCTCCAGTCTTCCCCCTTGCTAAAGCCCTTCATCGGTAGCTAGGTTAGACGCTGTAACGGCACTAGCCTTCACATTATCCCCTCTTCCCTTTGATTCAAAATAGATGGAATTAATGTATTATCGCAGCCCCCGGTGAATGGTTATTAGATCTCTTGTAAATGTGATTCAGTGTTCTCAATGTAAGTAGTTTCTAAGTAATGATGATGATGATGAAAGAAGCACGATGAGAATAATCAACGAGGCGACTTTTCTCCCATTTACATTATCGATGCAATTAGTTGATAAGTGATGATGTGATGAAAGGAGGATGATGGGAATACTCAACAAAGCGATTGATTTTACCCCCTCCTCTCTCTCTCTCTTGATATAATAAGTATGTAAGTGACGATGATGATGATAAAAGGAGGACGAAGGGAATAGTGTACGACACCGCACCACCACAACCCCCTCCCCACTACACCACATCCAGTAAACAGACAACACAACACCATCACCGCCACAAACCACCACAACTAACCACACCGCAGGACAAAGTTACAATAACACCGTAATTCTTGACGTAAATAAATACTGGGGCGGCCACCAGAAGCTTCATTAAAAATGTAATAGACGTTGTGTTTTAATATGCTGGCTGTCCCCTGGCTCGGGTAAATGTCCACGCCAGGAATTAAGGCTTCGGTTATATACACTATAAATATATTTTTGATAGCTTTATATTATAGTTTAAACTAAGGAAATCATATGTAAGGCATTATTATGCCTTACGTGAATACAATTAACTCCAGGAAAAAGTAACAAAATGGTATGCATGTCCAACATAATAAAACTCATCATTAAAGTGAAATAGTACTACAGTACTACATTAATTGTGGTATTATATTTTCATATATATATATATATATCATGATATATATATATATATATATATATATATATATATATATATATATATATATATATATATACCGGTATGTATGTTTCTAATCTCTCAGTGGGGTTCGAACCGCCGACCGTCAGGACGATAGCCGACGCTTTAATCAACTACACCACGGCAGTGGGCAGTGGTGTAGCTGATTAAAGCGTCGGCTATCGTCCTGACGGTCGGCGGTTCGAACCCCACTGAGAGATTAGAAACATTTAGTGGCTCACGTGTATTGGTGATATATACTCAATATATACTGTATATATATATATATATATATATATATATATATATATATATATATATATGTGTGTAGGTGTGTGTGTGTGTGTGTGTGTATTAATATTAAGCTAATTGGACATAGTAAGTTGGCGAGCTTCCACTATTCAGGCATAGTCCCAGACTATAAGGATTTATTTAAGAGCAATGTCAGTGGTTTGGAGAAATCATACTTAGCTTCTTTTGGAACTCTAGGGGAGATCGTATCAGGTCCAGACGTTCTATTTATCGTGAGTTTATCTAAACATTTCAAAACCTATCTATTATCTATCTGAACCAGCGATGCTGTAGGGATATTTACTAAGTTCTTCTGTTGTAAAAACTGATGCAAAGACGATGTTGAGAGTGTTACTAATTTTTGCTTCATCTTTAGTGTAATATCCTTTCTCATCGACTAATGGTCCAATCGTTGAAGTCACTACTTTCTTCTTCCTGATGTAACTATAAAATGCTTTCGGGTTTGTCTTACTTTGATTTGCAACATGTAATTCTAGCATGTTTTTACTTTGAATAAGGTTTTGGCTTTGCGTCGTAGATCTACATATATCACTTTATTGTCATGGGTGTCAGAGATTTATAATATATCATGAGCATCCTTTTTAGCAAGCAGACAATCCGCAATGTCTTTATTCCTCGACTTAGGCCAATTATTATGTACTGAACTTCGGTTTTTTAATGGTATACACTCATGTGTGTCCACATTTTGGCTCGAACGTTCCTTGATTTTACCCCTGTCGCTCTTTTAACTCTGGGGGAGGCACTCGTCACAGGTAGTTTGCCTTTTGTCTCCCTCATCCACATAGAACAAAAATTTAGTGCATTCGAATAAGTGGAGGTGAAAAATCTCCATGATTGGTTTAGATCATCATTGGTAATCAGTCGATTTCCTTGAGCTCTAAGTTTACGGAAGTTTGCTCTTGAAATTTGGGACCTTCTCTTTGCTGGTATTGAGTTCGTTGCTATTGAATTGTTAATGGAAAGTGATCGTACTATGGTCACTATTACTGAATTCATCACCAACATTCAAATTCTCTAGAGAGAGAGAGAGAGAGAGAGGGGTGTGTGAGAGTGAGAGAGAGATTGTGTGTGTGTGTGTGTGTGGCCATTGGTCCATTGAGGTTATGGAGGCCGAGACCATCATTACCGAGTTTATGTGAGCGTGTGTGTGTGTGTGTGTGTGTGGTCATTGGTCCATTGAGGGTATGTAGGCCGAGACCATCATTACCGAGTTTATGTGAGCGTGTGTGTGTGTGTGTGTGGTCATTGGTCCATTGAGGTTATGTAGGCCGAGACCATCATTACGGAGTTTATGTGAGCATGATTGTGTGTGTGTGTGTGGAGGGAGGGGGTGATGTATATATGTATGTATCTTGCGTATGTGTGTGAGTGTGTGTGTGGATGGAGGAGGTCTATCTATCTATCTATCTATCTATATGCTCAGGCCCAATCCCCATTTTGGGGGTAGCCGACTCAAGACAGAGCAAGAACAGGGAAAACACAAAAACAACATAAAAACAACGAATAAACACAGATAAAAAGCACAAACTCACAGGATGGAGGAGGTGATGTATATATATAATGTTCTTGCGTATGTGTGTGTTTGAGTATAGGATAAAAGATAAAAAGAGTCAAAAGCATCATCACTATACCCAATCATTGTATATACTGTAGATCTCTTTCATATTCTTTTCATCCCCTTCGTTTTCCACAGTGCAGCCTAGCCCAATAGAACCCCGCCCCGACGCCCATTACAAACGCACCCCTCCCCCCCGACCCCATACGCCCACTCTCCCCCCCCCCCCCCTCCCACCCCCTCACCCACCCATTCTCCAACATTCAAGCGTAATATAGTGCATGGGAAATGGTTCATATGCCTTTCCTCAGAATCACCCCAATCCACGACAACCCTCTCCTTCCCCCTCTCTCTCTCTCTCTCTCTCTCTCTCTCTCTCTCTCTCTCTCTCTCTCTCTCTCTCTCTCTCTCTCTCTCTCTCTCTCTCTCTCTCTCTCTCTCTCTCTCTCTCTCGATAGAAAGAAAGTAATAATATAATAGAGAAAGAAAGTGATGAAGGTTAGTGTGATCTGCCTCAGGGTTTGGACAGAGACATGGTAACAACTCACTCTCTCTCTCTCTCTTTTCTTCTTCATCTTCTTCATCTTCCATTAATCCATTTCCTGCCATTCATTCTAGGGGGGCCTGACCTATAGTCAAACCTTCCTTCCTTCCTTCCCTCCTTCCTTCCCTCCTTCCTTCCTGTTCTTACTTCCATCTTTCTGTTTTTCTTTATTCATATATTTATTTCTTCTTCTTCTTCTTCTTCTTCTTCTTCTCTCCACTCTACCTCATTTCCTCTCCTCCTCCACTCATCCTCTTCTTTTACCCTCCCACGCCTCTTCTACGCCCTCCCCCTTACCCCTAGTCTCTTCTGCCCCTCCCTTGACCTCCCCCCCTCCCCCTTACCCCGCAGTCTCCCCTTCTCCTTCCCTTACCCTCCCCCCCTCCCTCCCATGCCTCCCCCCTCCGATCATAAGGCCGGGTTGGGGTGGCCGGAATGACACTTTTTAGCGGCCGTAAAGAGGAGGGGGGCGACCGGATAATGGGGGGAGGGGCGGGTAAGAGGGTAGGGGGGGGGCTGGTTAAGAGGGGAGGGGGCCGGTTAAGAGGGGGAGGGAGGGGCCGGTAAGGGGATACACCACCGTTGCGTCCGGTTTAATCTGAATTGGAATCCCCCCCCCCCCCACAACCCCTGGTCCGGATAACGAGACCGGCTGCAGCCTGCAGTGGATTCCTATACGGCCCCGATAGAGAGAGAGAGAGAGTGTGTGTGTATGTGTGTGTGTATTCATAATTGTATTCATAATTGCAGTTTGACAGGAATTGAGTGTTTGGCTCGTATTGTCCCGCTTCCTAGACATTATTATCAATGACCATTACCCATATCCTTGCTCAAGGGAGATGGTAACCGCCGACTATGGCTAAGTAAACCTACATCAACCTGAGCGAGATTTGAACCCCGGTCTGTGGGTTGCAGGCAGGGACGGTACCACTAAGCTAACCGCGCGTTTGTGTGTGTGTGTGTGTGTGAGAGAGAGAGAGAGAGTGAGACTGAAAGTGAGCGAGTTACAAAAAATAGCTAGTATCTCAAAGACCTTGCGGTCTATTCCAGGGAGATACTCGAAGTGGAAAGAGAGAGATTGTTTAGTGCACTACACTCATTACAGAGTGTGTAAAATTCTATCTATTCTCTAGTTGAACTGCTCTACGGAAGAACTGTTTGCAACTTCTAAGGGAAATTTGTTCCTTGTAAAACACATCTTATATGTGAAAAAGTGTCCACAAATACTAGTGGTGAAACTTTTAATTGATAACTTCCAGTCATGGTTGCCTGTTGTATTTAGATTGACACCTAACATTTTGCTATAATCCACATTGTTAAACTCATTAAGTATTTTATGACTGTTAAGGTTTGTGGATTTTTGTCTTTATGCACGTTAACAAAAATAGGAATAATAATAATAAATAAATAAGTAAAGAGAAACAATTGTCAAAACACAATAAATAACCCGGGTATATATAACAAAAACCACAACAACTACAACAATAACAACAACAACAACAACTACTACTACTACTACTACTACTACTACTTCTAGTATTACTACTACTATTACTACTATTACAACAATAACCCCCTACAAAAATAATTAAATCATAAAAAATAAAATACAAATAAATAAACGTATGAGAGCAATACACCTCAATCCGTCTAATAAGGAAGCCTTCGAGTCAGACCTTACCCTTCGCTATAAATCCACCATAAATGTGAGTTTATAGATATCCCTAGTTCACCTGAGAGAGAGAGAGAGAGAGAGAGAGAGAGAGAGAGAGAGAGAGAGAGATAGAGAGAGACCCCAATTAGTCCAATAGGGCAGCCACAGAGTCGGACCAACCCCTCCCTATAAATCCACCATTAATGTGAGTTTATATATATCCCTAGTTCACCTGAGAGAGAGAGAGAGAGCTACACAGAAACTCAGACCACACAGACCTTGCGGTCCCAACTAAGTGGTCTGGTCTTGATACTACAGACAGGGACAGTTTATAGTGGAAGAATAGGACAGTAAAGTAGAAAGCTCTCTCCCCACCCTCCGGCTCGCCCAGTCTTTTCTAAAACGTATCAATATAATTACTTTCGACCACCTCCCTTGGTAAACTATTCTACTATTTAACCACGTTGTATGTGATGAAATCTGGTGTCACATCTAAGGATGCCTTTTTGTCTAATTAATTTCATTCCATTACCTCGGGTTGCAGCATAATTATTAATCGTGAACAGTGCACTGGTATCAACTCTGTCAAATCCTTTAAGTATCTTAAAACACTCGATAAGTTGGCCTCGCAACCTCCTTTTCTTTAGCGAGAACAATTGCTTTTTTTTTTTTTTATCTTTCACAGAGAGGGAATTAGTTTAGTTGCTGGATAGATTTGAGTTTTGTAATGTCTTTCTTGAGATACGGGGACCAGAACTGAACGCCACATTCAAGATGGGGTCAAACAATGCTCCTGAATAACGACAAAAAAAAAATCGTTGTTATAGGTAACATTTCTTTTGATAAATCCCAAGGCTTTGTTAGCTTTAATTGCCGCAGCCGCATATTGCTCTGAGGATTTTAGGTTTTCTGATATAACCCCGAGATCTTTAGCCTTAGAGTTTACTATTATTGGTTGGCCTTTCATTTGATAATCATACTTTTTGTTTTTTTAACCAACGTGCAAAGTTTGACATTTGTCAATATTAAAGGGCATTTGCCACTTTTCTGACTAATCCACTGTATTGCTTAAGTCGGACTGTAGGCTATTTCTGTCTTCCTCACTCAAGACATGTTCCCTATCTTTGTATCGTCAGCAAATTTGGAGATAAACTTATTCAGACCTACATCAATATAATTTATATATATGATAAAAAAAAACGGACCAAGGACCGATCCTTGAGGCAAACCGCTGGTAACAGGCATCCAATCTGATTCCATACCATTAATAACAACTCTTTATGTACTGTTTGAAAGCTAGCTTTTAATCCATTGATATATATATATATATATATTAGAGAGAGAGAGAGAGTTAGGTAGAGAGGTAGATATAGAGGTAGATATAGAGATAGAAAGAGGGAGCGACAGAAAGAGAAGAGTAAAAGATAGATACACAGAGAAAGACAGAAAAGGAAAATGGATAGGTAGGTATATGGATATATAGATATATGTAGAGAGAGGAGAAGAACGAAAGAATGACAGAAAAGCAAGAAAAGCAAGTAAGCGAGAGAAAGAATGAAAGAAAAGCAAGCAAGCGAGAGAAAGAAAGACAGAAAAGCAAGCAAGCAAGCGAGAGAAAGAAAAATAGAAAAGCAAGCAAGCAAGCAAGCAAGCGAAAGAAAGAAAGACATACAGAAAGAGAGAGAGATTATATTTGTCCCACACCGCAACACTTTACGAGAGGACACGCCCGTAAAGAAACTGAAAGGCTTAGCCCAAAAAAGGAGGGAAAAAAATACAGAGCGCAAATAAAAGAGCGAGGGAGGATATACGAGAGGTGTGTTTCAATTACGAGAAAAAGTAAAGAGAGAGAGAGGTATTTCTTGAAGTATCTATCTATTGCCTGACGCAGTGGTCCCCGAAGGGGTGGCCACGAACGAAACGCCCCCATTCACCTCTGTCCCCAGTCAGTCGACGCCCCTCCTCCCAACCAGCACTGCCTTCATCCATATACTTCTTCACTCCATCCTTCCACCTCTCTTTCGGTCTACATCTCCCTCTCTGTCCTTCCACCTCGCTCTCGTATACCCTCTTAGTCATTCTCTCGCTTCCCATACGTTCCACCTTTTCACACTTTCCAGCACATCTACCTCCACACCACACCTCCCTCTTACTTCCTCATTCGTCTGTCTATCCCTCCATGTAATCCCTCTCACTCTTGGTCGAGTTTCTCCACCAACGTCCATGCTTCGCTTCCATAAGTCAATGTCGGGATTACCCCCACTGTCATGCAAGAACTTCTTCACTTCCATGCTGACCACCCTATTTCTTGTTACTGCTTTCAGCATTCCTACAACCCTCTTCCCCTGTTGCACCCTCTCCCGCACTTCTTCATCCATAGTCCCATCTTTACTCAACACACTGCCCAGATACTTAAATGAGCTGACAATCTCCATAGCCTGACTGATCAACTTCACCTCACACTCTGTCGCTTCACCCCTTTCAAAGACCATAACCTTGCTCATCCCCGCATTTACCTTCAGATTCCGTTTTTCGCACACTGTTCCAATTATATTTACCAGACCCTGCAACTCCCATGCATTATCGCTCATCAGAACTGTATCTTGAAGTGTAAAATACCTAATTCAAAGAGAGAGAGAGAGAGAGAGAGAGAGAGAGAGAGAGAGAGAGAGAGAAAGAGAGAGAAAGAGAGATAAGAGTATGTTGCAATTACCCAGAGTTTCTATGAGAGCCCGGGAAAAATATGGTGTTCATTTCTGACGATTATTGTTGATTCCTTCTGCTGATTTTTATTTCATTTATTTATTTATTTATTTATTATATTTGTTTGCATAAGTTTGTATAAGTTTTTGTATGTTTTATTTTAATACTTTACTGTATATTTTGAATCTGTTTTAATTTTGTTTCATGTGTATATACAGTATGTATGTGTATATATATGTATGTATGTATGTATGTGTATATGTATGTATATGTATATTTATGTATGTGTATATACTGTATACAGTGTGTATGAGTATATTTATGTATGTGTATATGTATGTATTTTGTATATGTATGTATGTGTATATGTATTTATGTGTATATTTATGTATATGTATATTTAGGTATGTGAAAATGTATGTATGTGTATATTTATGTATGTGTATATGTATGTATGTATGTGTATACGTATGTTTGTGTATATGTATGTATGTGTATATTTATGTATGTGTATGTGTATATTTGTGTATATTTATGTATGTGTATACAGTATGTATGTATGTGTATAATATGTATGTATGTATATTTGAATGTAAGTGTATAATGTATGTTTGTGTCTTTGCTTACCTGGCTGTGTTTATGTGTATGTATGTGTCAGTGGTTCAAGTCCGGCTAGGAGTATATAACTATTCATGTGTATATGTATGTGAGATGACAGGGCCCGACCAACATGAGCCAACACACCACAAGAACCTGCTCCCGTATTTAGAAGAACAGCAACCATCACAATGCCGCGTTGCTTCCTTCAAGTGCAGAGAAAAGAAAATTAATAAGTCCCCCAACCCCATCATAAAGGTAAAAAGCACCACAGTACCTGCGTAGGCCAACATGGGCAGCTCCCCAGCCCTAATCACCTCCACCCGCTGGGTCAAAACTGGCCGCTCCCTGCCCGAGGTGAGATTCCCTTGCCCAAGCCAGATCTGGACTACAATGAGGAAATGTTAATGTGAATGTGGCACCAACCTCCTCAATTCCTGCATTTTCAACCTGAGCATAATACATACAACTACAACCATTAAGGGAATAAACAAGTGAAATCCTCATATTCCCCCTCATAATAAATTCTTTCCATATCACACGCAAAATACCTTAAGACATCTAAACCTGTAATTCATTTCTCACCCATACATCAAAGCTTCTTCATCCATCCAACTAATTTTAATATATAAAGAATGTAATCACCTTTGTAATGATATATGTACCATAATAATTGCAAGAACCTTAATAACCTCAGCAATAATAAAAAAAAAAAAATCTCATGCCTCTCATATTCCGAAACACCACAACCAGACACTTGAATTAAAACGGAACGTTACCTGCCCGAGCCAAGAGTTTGGTAGGCAAAATCGAATTCACTTTCAGGTACCTCTCCTTTCGGGGCGAACGTGCTTGATAGCTGAATATTCGATTAGGAAAATACTTCCGTAGAGGTTAGTCAGAATCCCCTTAAAAGTATCTCCAGTGGCTGTGTTAGTGATCCCGAAGAAGTGGTGTGGGCGAGCTAGAAAATGCAACTTCTAGTGAGAGTGTGTGAAGAGGACGTTCCCCTGGTGTCAACAGGATCGGACAATGTACTCAGTCGCTACGTGCGGCCAGATCTCTCATGGGCTCCTACTTCTCTACCTGAATCAAATTAAGTGCCTCTCGTTCGATAAAGTGTTTTGATGATTATTTGCGAAGGGTTATAAAAGATATGTTAGTGTTCATTTTAACGTCATCTTAGAGATTATTCATTGT
>CM064524.1:1393730-1573672 GCA_032716605.1 Paralithodes platypus | reverse complement strand
AATCGCTCCTAGCCCATCGCCACCTCATTTCTAGCACCTCATGAAGAACGGCGGCACCATACTCACCCATACGTGGCGATGTGATAGACTATAAATCTTCTTGGCAATATAGTTTCCTATATTCAGGAATAAGAAATCATATCATATTATATTCGTTCGGGATATATACATGCACCATCATACGTTAAACACCAGTGAAACCCAATCACACCCATACAAGATCTTGTTATATGTGTTATTATTAGCTGGGTACGTGATTTCATGCATAAGTGTTCACAGAGAGTGTTTATTTATCAGTCTCCTAGTTAGACTATACTAAAGATTACGCTTCCTGACTTCAAACTCAGTTTAAGCATTGTTTGAGTTAAAGATAAACTCTTATCATTTTCACGTCGCAGTAACTTCTCCCCGACGAGAAATTCAGCCCCGCATACAGGCTATTATCATTATTTACTACCTCATTGCATTCATATTCATTATTATAACTCTTTAGGTTAATTAAGATTTATATCTTCTATTCGCTGAATTAACGTAAAAGTAATTAGCTTGTCATTTGGTATCCTATTATCCATAAAACCTCAGTTCTGTACGTATGCTTCGCTGTAACTAATATCTACCTTTATCGGCAAATCCCCTCGCGGTTGCCAGTTTACCATCAAGATACCATTTATTGTTTTGAGACTAACCTCTCTGTGTTCACTTATGTTGTGATTTATATAGTAACATTGTGTATATTCACATGTACTATTTCATGATTTTGTGTTACTTATTCGAAAGTATATTAATCAGGATTATTCATATTCATTGTATTATTATTATATGATTGGATCGAGCTCATCCCTATATACTGTATATGAGACTCGATCATTGTTATCCATGCTTTTGGTAAAAAACCCGAGCTACATTAAGAAAGGGCTCACTATATCTCAACGTCTGGTGGTACCCGAAACCTGTGTATTTGTGACATTAGGTTGGATGATTGTGAGATATGAGATTTATGAAATTAAAGTGAATTATGTAAAAGTTTAGTATCTACTGTACAGTTCTGAGCTTTTCTAAGGTGAAAATAACGAACTACTATCTATCTATCTATCTATTGCCTGACGCCATGATCCCCGAAGGGCGTCGGCCTACGAACAAACCGCCCCCATGCACCTATGTCCCCAGTCAGTTGATGCCCCTTCTCCCAACCCCAGCACCGCCGCCTTCAGTCATATACTTCCTCACTCCATCCTTCCACCTCGCCTTCGGCCCCCCCTTCTACCTCTCCCTTTCTGTCCTTCCACCTCGCTCTCGTACAGCCTCTTAGTCATTCTCTCGCTTCCCATACGTTCCATATGGCTGAACCATCTCAAGTTGTTCCTTTTCACACTTTCCAGCACATCTACCTCCACACCACACCTCCTTCGTACTTCCTCATTCGTCTGTCTATCCCTCCATGTAACTCCGCACGCACTTTTCAAGTAACTCATTTCTACTGCTCTCACTCTTGGTCTGAGTCTCTCCACGAACGTCCATGCTTCGCTTCCGTAAGTTAGTGTCGGGATTACCACACTGTCATGCAAGGACTTCTTCACTTCCATACTGACCACTCTATTTCTTGTTACTGCTTTCAATGTTCCTACAACCCTCTTTCCCTGTTGCACCCTCTCCCGCACTTCTTCATCCACAGTCCCATCTTTACTCAACACACTGCCCAGATACTTAAAAGAGCTGACGATCTCCATAGCCTGACCGTTCAACTTCACCTCACACTCTGTGACTTCACCCCTTTCGAAGACCATAACCTTGCTTTTCCCCACATTTACCTTCAAATTCCATACACTGTTCCAAACTCATTTACCAGACCCTGCAACTCCCATTCATTATCGATCATCGATCATCAGAACTGTGTCATCCGCAAACAGTAGTATAGGCAGCCTCCACTCATTTTCCTCCCTTTTCAGCGATACACCAACATCCACTGCTCTTCCTAGTATTTCTTTCATGACTCCATCCATATATACAGTAAACAACCACGGGGACATCACACACCCGCTGACAGGTCAGTTGAACCAGTGCCACTTCAACCAGTGCCACTTTAACCAGTGCTAACTCAACCAGTGGCCACTTCAACCAGTGACCATTTCAACCAGTGACCATTTTAACCAGTAGGTTAGGTTAGGTTAGGTTAGGTTAGGTTAGGTTAGGTTAGGTTACTGGTTAAAATGGTCACTGGTTGAAATGGTCACTGGTTGAAGTGGCCACTGGTTGAGTTAGCACTGGTTAAAGTGGCACTGGTTGAAGTGGCAGTGGTTCAACTGACATGGAACCCACACACCCCTGTTTCAACCCAACACTCAGGTCAAAGAACTGCTCTGCTCATTCTCCACACGTACTGCCGCCTTTGCACCCTCATACATGCTCTTCACTGCTTTCAGCAACTTGCCATCTACTCTGTATACTACTATAAAGCGACTTAAATTATAACGTCGTTGCATAATAGTATGTGTGTGTATGTGTATGTATGTGTATTTGTCTGTTTACCTGGTTGTTATACGTGTATGTATGTGTGTATGTATATATGTTTATTTGTCCACACACACACACACACACACACACACACACACACACACTAAATACTAATAGGCATAATAACGATAACGTAGCCTGGTGTATAATAGGAGTAGACAGGTTCACGCAACACAATCTGCAGAAAACGGGAACTCGATACTCCCTCCCGCCCCCCCCCTTCTCTCCCCCCCCCCCCCTCCCCCTCCCACCCCCCCCCCTCCCCCCCTTCCACGCTCCTCCCCATTTTCTCTCACCCTTCATGTTCATTTGATCTCTCGTTTTCTTTTTCTTTATTAAGGGACTTGGCTGGGTATTTTCTTTGGTTTTATTTTGGGTCTAATAATGTATTTATTTATTTTTTTAGTTGCCTCGCTAGCCCTCCCTCAGACTTAGAAAAACACCCCCTAGACCGCCCCTCAAGATAAATTTGTAAATTTTTCGGTAGAAAAATGTCCCGCTTATAAACTATTGGCTCGCTATCGCTCGCCAGGAAAAATCGACATCTAAATGGCACGATAGGTCTTAAACCTAATGGGCCGAACGTCTTAAAATGTCAAAACTAATGGGGCTAAACACGAGTGAGAAAATGGTCCAGAAAACCGACCCATCCCCCCTTCACCACGATTACGTATTGTTCATCATATTCTAGTTAACATTAGACGATTTTCTTGACCTTATAATCTACCTCTAGGACTCAAAGGGCTAAATACGGTCTCAATAAGCTCTCTGAATAATATAGGTCCTTCATAAACTACAGAAAATCGTCTAACTTTAGCTAGAATAAGAGGTCAAAAGTGTCACCGTCCTAAAGGGGTTAAACATTATAATACATAGGATGCTGGTCAAAGTAAAAAAAAATAAATAAAAAAAATATACAATATCACTATCTAAATACCAACTTACATATCTACATATTCTTATTAATAGGAATGTACGAATTTCTTCTCTTCTCTCTCTCTCTCTCTCTCTCTCTCTCTCTCTCTCTCTCTCTCTCTCTCTCTCTCTCTCTCTCTCTCTCTCTCTCTCTCTCTCTCTCTCTCTCTCTCTCTCTCTCTCTCTCTCTCTCTCTCTCAACATTAACTATAAACATCTTAACACTATCTGGTCCGTCGAATTTTGGGTTATGATATTTCGTTTAGCATTGAAGATTTTGCTTGTGTTTGTCATTCTAGATTTCAACCATGACTACAGTATGTTACTCCCCCTGTCCCCCCCCCCCCCCCCCCGTCCCCAGCCAGCTCGGCCAAGTGTCACGATTTTAATCATCCTGGTACTATAATGGAACCTCCTGATAGATGTTATCTGTGGATGTTTGAGAGAGAGAGAGAGTGAGTGTGTGAGTAATAAGTATGGGTGTGCGTGTGTGTTTTTTATTATCCTTAGATTTGTATATCAGAGATATTCCATGCTATTGTAGTACCAGGATGGTTAAAATCGTATCACTTGGCCGAGCTGGCGGGGGAATGTAAAAAATAGTCATGGTTGAAGTCTAAAATCCTCGCCACGTGTATGAAGGCAGAGTCCTCCACGAGACTACAATATAACCTGGTTCTTCAAATATGAACTAAGGTTGCTTCCCTTCTGTCCGCTCATGGTCGCGTGGGTGCCCAACTCTTCCAAAAATACCTGAAGCGAGTGGTTTCGAATCCTGGTAAGGATACCTCTCTCCCAGAATAGATATTCTATTTTAACATTAAATCTTTCTTTTACTTCTCGGTAAAAGCCTGAACACTTTGAATATCATCATAAAAAAAGACTTTCAGCAAAGCACTATAATTAAGTACAAAGGATGGGAAATCAAGCAACAACAGGTCTGGTGACCGTTCTAGGCTGCTTGTCCTCCAAAACACTGAGGATCAATTGTCCAAACAGTGGTTTAGAGTGGGTAAGGGAACATTGGAAAGGGAACTACTGCCCTGGAACTAATGTCCGTGGCAGGATTAGGAAGTTAGTAGGGGACAGATGGGTTAGTAACTGAGGGGTGGATAACATAAAGTTATTAATTTACAAACGCAGTCAGTCGCGGGTTTGTTGCAAGATATTTGTCTGGGCGAAGTTTAAATGAATCAACGGTGCTGCAGTCTATAACGTCTCGGGGAAGCCCATTCCACAAGTTGACAACTCGATTGAAGAAGAAATTCTTAGATTCGTGTGAGTTAAAAGATTTACCGATAATTTTGCAACTGTTTCCCCGCATGTAATTAGATTGGTCGATAGTGAAGTACTTACTACAGTTCATATTGTCGATGCCTTTGATGATTTTGAACACGAATTAAGTCGCCTCTTAATCTGCGCTGGGTTAAAGGAAATAGATTTAATTCTCTAAGACGCTCCTCGTATGGTGTGTTCTTTAGGCTAGGTATCATTTTGGTAACTCTACGTTGAACTCGTTCTAGCTTGTCTATATCTTTTTGGTAATAAGTCACGGAAAGAATAAGCTGTTGACATAAAAGATAATCCCAGTTTGTGCTATTATTGTCTTAATATGAAATGTCACTGATTCTGTGTCGCAAGGTATGTAAAATTAATTACATTGAAAAGTTAGTCTTAGGTCTTCTTTTGTGTAAACTGTCAGCAATTATGAGTATGAAGAATGTAAATAAAGTCTCCAAATAATATACCCTTATAAAGGTACTGTATATTGGTATACCCTGGTCCAAATAGGTAGTCCAGCAATCGTGAACCCTAACCTCTGTAACTCAAAAAGGGCTAGATCAAATGGGCTGTAAATGTTCACACTTATTCCCTGGCTGAATATTTCCAAATGGTAGAAATATTAGCTTAATTACTCTTGTCGTTTGTGAGTTATAGAATATAGATGGTAATGTTCAAAAGTTGTGGACTACTTATTTGGAACAGGGTATAGTAATAAACCTATCTAAATATTTGGAACAGGGTATAGAAATAAACCTATCTAAATATTTGGAACAGGGTATAGTAATAAACCTATCTAAATATAAGGATAAAAAGGCAAGTCACTATCGATATACCCAATAATTGTATATTGCTTTTTCCTACCCTGTTTATACGCTTGATTTGTGTTTTCTTTTTAATATAATTATTATTATTTTTAGTTCCCCCTGAGCTGCCATGACCACCCCCGTTTTCTTCCTCACCCACACAATTTATGCTGCCACCTGACAAATGTCTCCCCCTCCCCTCCCTCCCACCTTCCCCTCTCCTTTTGTGTTCTCTCTCTCTCTCTCTCTCTCTCCCTTATTATTATTATTATTTTATTATTATTATTGAAATACCACAGGAACAAAAATTCCTGGGAGCGAAACTTCCACCCCCAACGAGATCCCTCTCTTTCTACCACCTCCCTCCACATGTTACACGTCTCGTTAATCACAGTCTTCTAATATACAAATCACATTTCCTTACCCCCTGACATTTTTGAAATACCCACTAAGTATATTCAATCTCACAATCACACGCTTTAAAAAAAATAAAAAAAAATAAATAAATACAAAACAAAGCCCTAAGATTCGCCACAAACCAAAGATACCCCTATACAATGACGACACAACAAATACACGAATACACAAACACACTACCATTAAATGTCCGACTCCATAGACAAGCAACACAAATATGGCACAAACTAGAACTATCACAAGACCCAACTCTAGAGAAAATTAAGGAATATTATGAACAACAACCAAATTTAAGATTCAACAACTGGTTTAAAAGCAGTCTAAATAAAATAAACACAGAAGATGAACCACAGCCAATTTATTAAAGGAAAAAAAGAGGAAAAAAAGAACAGGGAGGGAAAAAAGAAAATAAACAAACAAACACACAGTTTATGTTCAGCATATTAAGTGTTGGTTGACGACCGTTTGACTTCAATGTTCTCTCCGAGTGGTAGTCCCTGGAAACGAGTGCATTATTTGAAGCTTCATTCGGTGTTTAATCAATTTTGACAATAATTGTATTCAGCTAACTATGATCTCAATAACCATTGATGTAATGAAAATATGAATAGTCTCCTCATACGATTGCACTAGTTCTGTAGTGCTATTATTACAACCTGTCAATTAATAATTCAGGCCCTACAAGCTTGCTTGCTGCTTTTTTTTTTTTTTTTTTTTTTTTTTTTTTTTTTTTTTTTTTTTTTTAGAGATACGTATATACAGACCATGTGACAATTAAATGAGGAAACTATAATAACACATCTGAATAATGCCAACCTGATTTATAAACACAAATACAGTGGAATAATGGCTCTTTGCGCAGTATGTATCGCCTTACTAGTGGTTGTCCCCTCACAGGATGGGGGGCGCTGCTCAATAAACTCGCCCCTCGGGGCAAAATCAAAATCAATCTCTCTCTCTCTCTCTCTCTCTCTCTCTCTCTCTCTCTCTCTCTCTCTTTCTCTCTCCGCTTCCAAATATATGCCTTGCCCAAGACCATCTCCTCTTTTTTTATCTAGTAAAGAAAATATTATATACTTGTCTGTTATCTTATATAATAAGGTCTCTTATTGTCTCTCCATCTTATGCCCAACATTATCCTCTCCATTCCTCTCTGGGCACTCCTAATTTTGCACAACAGATAGTTAGATACTAATAAACCCTATTTAGTCCGATTGTGGGTCTTTTTCGAACCTCCGACAGCTTCGCTCCATGAAAAAGTCTTCTTCCACTTCTACCTCCACATCCTCCACCACTATTCCATTCCCATATCCACCTCTAACTTCATCACCACCACCACTACCTCCACCTCCTTACCACTGTATTCTCCTCCATCTCTTCCTCCTTTATTATCACCACCAACTCCACCACTACCTCAAAATGCCTTTGACAAAGTTCCCCACAAACGTTTACTGCTAAAACTAATAGCGCATGGAATACGTGTGTTGAAATGGATAGAAAATTGGCTCAGCGACAGAAACCAAAGAGTAGTAATAAACGGTAAGGCATCTAAATGGACCAATGTAAGTAGCGGGGTACCCCAGGGATCGGTACTAGGACCAATTCTCTTTCTAATATACATCAACGACATAGAGGAGGGTCTCACCTGTACAATCTCTAAGGTTGCTGACGATACAAAAATTGCAAATAGCGTACTCAAGTTGACGATATGCAATACAATCTAGATAAGTTGTCACGTTGGGCCCAAATTTGGCAAATGTTTCAATGCAGATAAATGTAAAGTACTACATATCGGATACCAAAATGAGAAAGCAAACTATTCGATGAATGGCACTCAGCTGAAGAGTGTAGACAGAAAAACCGATCTGGGAGTAACAATATCGAGTAACCTAAAACCGAGTCAACAATGTTCAGAAGTTGTTAAGAAGACAAACAAAATAATTGGCTTTATAGGCAGGTCATTTGAGCATAAATCCAAAGAAGTTATCCTAACTCTTTACAATTCCATAGTCCGCCCTCTCCTGGAATACTGCGTTTAATCCTGGTGCCCGTCTTACCAAAAAGATATAGACAAACTAGAAAGAGTTCAACGTAGAGTCACTAAAATTATACCTAACTTTAAAAACAAACCATACGAGGAGCGAGGAGCGTCTTGAAGGATTAAATCTATTTCCTTTAACCCAACGCAGATTAAGAGGCGTCTAAATTCAAGTGTTCAAAATCATCAAAGGCATTGACAATATAAGAACATAAGAACATAAGAAAATGGGAGTCTGCAGAAAGCCGATTGGCCTAAGCAAGGCAGATCCCTGTCCCACACAACCCCAATTCAATTACAAAGCCCAATTATAGGCTTCACACTCTAATACCCTGAGGATCATCTTACCAAAACGGTTAGAGATTAACGCAGGATTATGGGGGTCTGCAGAGCGCTGATTGGCCCAACCCGGCTGATCCCCCTTCACACCCAACCCTTCTCGTCCATATGCTTATCCAATTTTATCTTAAAGCTCCCTACAGTTTTAGATCCCACTATAGCACTTGGTAGTCCATTCCACCCATCTACAACTCTGTTACCAAACCAATACTTGCCTATATCTTTTCTGAAACGAAATTTATCTAATTTGAAACCATTGGTACGAGTTCTTTCGCTATCACTGAGCTTTAGTACATTTGCCATGTCCCCTTTGTTAATCCCACTAACCCACTTGAACACCTCTATCATATCCCCTCTAACTCTGCGTCTCTCTAACGAATGTAAACCTAATTTCTTCAACCTTTCTTGATACGAAAGATTTCTAATATTATGGATCATTTTTGTCATTCTACGCTGTACTCTCTCCAATGAATCTATGTCCATTCTGTAATAAGGACACCAAAATTGGACAGCATAATCCATATGGGGTCTCACTAATGACAAGTAAAGTTTTAAGATAACATCAGCAGTTCTGTTACTCACACTCCTAGAGATGAACCCGAGAATCCTGTTTGCCTTATTACGAACGCTTATACACTGTTTTCTAGGCTTCAAATCATTGCTAACAAACACACCTAGATCTTTCTCGCAGTCTGAATTTTCTAATTCTAAATTAGCTAGTTTATATTTAACATTTGTTTGCATCTTCCCTATCTTTAATACCTTGCATTTGTCAATGTTAAACTTCATCTGCCAATTTACTGACCATTCATGTAAGGTATCTAGATCCCTTTGGAGGCACTCTATATCGCTATCTGAATCAATAATATTGATCTCCCTATTTTAGTATCGTCTGCGAATTTACTTATCCTACTAGTTATACCTAAATCTAGGTCATTTATGTATATAAGAAACAACAGGGGACCTAATACCGATCCCTGGGGGACACCACTTTTGACTGCTCCCCATTCTGACTTGGTACCATTTATGCTGACTCTCTGCTTCCTACCAATTAGCCATGACCTAATCCATCCTAACAACGCCCCACCTATTCCATGTGCCTCAACCTTTCTCATCAATCTCTCATGAGGGACTCTGTCGAAAGCTTTACTGAAATCTAAATATGAACTGTAGTAAGTACTTCACTATCGACTAATCTAATTACACGCGGGGAAACGGTTGCAAAATTATTGGTAAATCTTTTAACTCTCACAAATCTAAGAATTTCTTCTTCAATCGAGTTGTCAACTTGTGGAATGGGCGTCCCCGAGACGTTATAGACTGCAGCACAGTTAATTCTTTTAAACTTCGCCTAGATAAATATCTAGCATCATAACCGCGACTGACTGCGTTTGTAAATGAATAACTTTATTATATTCCTCCCACAGATTCATCAAGGATTATTGCTTATATAATTTACTACTAAGACATTACTCTCTTTTTCCCAGATATACGAAAGATCACTTGTAACTGTGTTATGTTACTAATCCATCTGTCCCCTACTAACTTCCGAATCCTGCCACGGACATTAGTTCCAGGGCAGTAGTTCCCTTTCCAATTTTCCCTTACTCACCCCAAACCACTGTTTGGACATTTGATCCTCAATGTTGGAGGACAAGCAGCCTAGAAGGGTCACTAGACCTGTTGTTGCTTGATTTCCTGTGTACTCCTTTGTACTCCTCCAACATTACCCCCTCTACCTCCACCACTCTCTTCCTCCCACTCCACCATCTTCTCCTCCTGCCCCACCCCCTTTCATCCACCTCCTCCTCTACCTCCTCCCACTCCACCTCCTGCTCTTCCTCCCAACCCCATTTCATCCACCTCCTCTCCCAACTCCACATCCTTCTCCTCCTCCCCCACCCCATTTTTAATCCACCTCCTCCCACTCCACCTCCTTCTCCTCCTCCCCCACTCCATTTAATACACCTACTCCCACTCCACCTCGTTCTCCTCCTCCACCCTGGTATATAATAAATGCTCGGGGTGTTGGGTGAGTGCCTCCGGAAGAGATATATCACCCGTGGACGTCAGGGATCCCGGCAAAGACCCCCACGGAAATCCTGCCTCTAATTCACCCGCCTCCCCCCTCCAACCCGTCTCTCTCTCTCTCTCTCTCTCTCTCTCTCTCTCTCTCTCTCTCTCTCTCTCTCTCTCTCTCTCTCTCATAATTCTCTCTCTCTCTCTCTCTCTCTCTCTCTCTCTCTCTCTCTCTCTCTCTCTCTCTCTCTCTCTCTCTCTCTCTCTCTCTCTCTCTCTCGTGTAATATGTATACTTCTCTCAATGAAACAATTACATATCTCTCATCCTCCTTATCACCTTACCTCCCCTTCTTCACCCACCTTCCCCCTTCCCTTTACCTTACCTCCCCTTCTCCCTCCCTCTTCCTCATACCTCTCCTTCACCCATCTCTGCTCCCCTCTTCACCCCACCTCCCCTTCACCCACCTCCCCCCTCTCCTTCACCCTACCTCCCCTTTTTTCCTCATTTTACTTCCCCTCCACCTGGCCACCACCCCTCCCCCCCCCCTCCCTAGCCCCCCCTCCCTAGCCTCTCATCACCCTACCTCCCATTCCCTCCCCTCCCCGGGATTCAATTATTCAAAAAGCGACTTGATTATCTCGCTCGAAACTCTTTCTGTAACGGTAACTTCATTTGTACTTTGATTTCAGCTACATTTAAACGATTTTATGTAGCTTAGGAAGGATATATGGTAGCTACAAGGATTAATTGAGATAGTCTTTAGATTTTAATTAGTAGACGCCCTTCTTTGGCTGAATATAATCGTCTGATAACAGCCAAACCAAAGTGAAAAGGCCGTCGCCGGTACAGAAGGGGTTAACTGCTTTCACAAATTAATAGCCTCCCAACAATGTTTATTCTCTACATTGAGTCGGTAGGTTAGATACAAGCAGCCTCGTAAGGGTCAATAGATCTGGTATTGCTTGTTTTCCTTTGTACTCCTTTGGGCGGGGAGAGGGCAAGGGGGTGATGAGGTAGAGAGAGAGAGATAGAGAGACAGTGGTAATGGTAGGTACACGGAAGTAGCTAGGGGTGTGCCCGGAAGTTGGGTTCACAGAAGTTTGGTGGCACACGGAAATTAGAAAGGGGGGTCAGAATTTATTGGGGTGCATATATAATAGTGGGGGGAGGGGGTGAGTGTGTGTAAGGAACCAATCAGATGAGACAGACTGCTGTGAACAAAACTAACCCATTTTAGGTGGGATGGATATTTCCGGGGAAGGTATTCGGGGAACGTGGGGAAACGGGGGTTAGGGGGTCTTGGGAGGGGGGAGGGGGTCTGTATGCGGTTGGGGGGACGGTGGGAGTGCTTGCGAGGGGGGGGGTGTTAGGGATGGGGTAGAATCTGCACGTGACGAGGGGTAAGGTGAAATGAGAGAGGGATATGTTTGCAGGGGTGCACTGTTAGGGAGTACAGTAGGAGTACAAAGGAGTACAAAGGAAATCAAGCAACAACAGGTCTAGTGACCCTTCTAGGCTGCTTGTCCTCCAAAACACAGGATCAAGTGTCCAAACAGTGGTTTAGAGTGAGTAAGGGAACATTGGAAAGGGAACTACTGCCCTGGAACTAATGTCCGTGGCAGGACTAGGAAGTTAGTAGGGGACATATGGGTTAGTAACTGAGGGGAGGATAAAATAAAGTTATTCATTTACAAACGCAGTCAGTTGCGGGTTTGATGCGAGATATTTTTCTAGGCGGAGTTTAAATGAATCAACGGTGATGCAGTCTATAACATCTCGGGGAAGCCCATTCCACAAGTTGACAACTCGATTGAAGAAGAAATTCTTAGATTCGTGTGAGTTAAAAGATTTACCAATAATTTTGCAACCGTTCCCCCGCGTGTAATTAGATTGGTCGATAGTGAAGTACTTACTACAGTTCATATTGTCGATGCCTTTGATGATTTTGAACACTTAAATTAAGTCACCTCTTAATCTGCGCTGGGTTAAAGGAAATAGATTTAATTCTCTAAGACGCTCTTCGTATGGTTTGTTCTTTAGGCTAGGTATCATTTTAGTAACTCTACGTTGAACTCGTTCTAGCTTGTTTATGTCTTTTTGGTAATAAGAGCACCAGCATTGAACGCAGTATTCCAGAAGAGGGCGGACTAAGGAATTGTAAAGGGTTAGGATAACGTCTTTGGATTTATGCTCAAATGACCTGCCTATAAAGCCAATTATTTTGTTTGCCTTCTTAACAACTTCTGAACATTGTTGACTCGGTTTTAGGTTACTCGATATTGTTACTCCCAGATCGGTTTCTCTGTTTACATTCTTAAGCTGAGTGCCATTCATCGAATAGTTTGCTTTCTCATTTAGGTATCCGATATGTAGTACTTTACATTTATCCGCATTGAAACTCATTTGCCAAATTTGGGCCCAATGTGACAATTTATCTAGATTGTGTTGCATATCGTCAACTTGTTCTTTTGAGAGTACGCTATTTGCAATTTTTGTATCGTCAGCAAATTTTGAGATTGTACAGGTGAGACCCTCATCTATGTCGTTGATGTAAATTAGAAAGAGAATTGGTCCTAGTACCGATCCCTGGGGTACCCCGCTACTTACATTGGTCCATTTAGATGCCTTACCGTTTATGACTACTCTTTGCTTTCTGTCGCTGAGCCAATTTTCTATCCATTTCAACACACCGTCTTGTATTCCATGCGATTTTAGTTTTAGCAGTAAACGTTTGTGGGGAACTTTGTCAAAGGCCTTTTGAAAATCAAGGTATATAATATCTACAGCTTTACTCTCATCGTAGAGGTTGAGGATATCGTGGAAGAAGTCCAAGAGGTTTGTTAAACAGGAACGTTTTTTACGAAAGCCGTGTTGAGTATCTTTAAGTATGTTATTTTCCTCTAAGTGATTTACGAGTCTGTCTCTTATGACCGTTTCTAGCATTTTACATACAACTGAGGTTAAGCTAATTGGACGATAGTTACTGGGTAGGGATTTGCTGCCTTTTTTGAATATCGGTGTTACGTTGGCTATCTTCCACTGATCAGGCATAGTTCCAGACTGCAAGGATTTATTGAATAGTAATGTCAGTGGTTTGGAGAGCTCATCCTTAGCTTCCTTTAGAACTCTAGGCGAGATTGTATCAGGTCCAGGCGTTTTATTTACCTTGAGTTAAGGTAAGGGGAGGGAAGGGGAAAGCCTGGAATGCGATAGGGGGATGGGCGGAGGAGAGAGGGATGTGTTTGCAGGGGTAGGTTGGGGGACAGGAGGAGTGGGAGTGCTTGCCGGGAGGGGGTTAGGGGGAGTACGTGGAGGGGCTGTTTGCGAGTGAGGGAGGGGAATGAGGCCCAGAATTATTACGAGAGGAATAAATGACTGGGGGGGGGGGGGGGATATAGGATGATGTGAGGGGTGAATCCCGGTTCACTGCTTGGAGGGCAAAAGCTTTTATACTCAGCAGTGGTGGGGCTTTTCAATTCTGTTTTGTGTTTTTGTTTTTCTTCTATGATAATTTGGCCTGCGTGGAAGTTTGATCTTACTCTCTCGCCTCCGGCAATATATTTTAATTGAAAATGGTGAGACCTTCTCTAATTTGCCCTGAAATATTCCGGCCGGGCGAGTTTTCGAAGCCTTGTGTTTTTCTGTATTTTCATCCACCAGAATGCTGCTTATTGTGATGTATCATATGTCAATGGAAAGAGGAATAACTACACTACATTATAAATAAAAAAAAAATCGCAATATGAAAGTGTAAACGACTCCGGAATAAAAGTTTTTCCCGGGCAATTGTCTTCACACCGTCCCCTCTCGAAATTGTGAGTGATGACCATATATTTTTATTTGCTCAAATAATAGTATTTGTTCTGCTCTTTCCAAATCTGAAAACAGAATTTGTCTATCTTTAACCCGGCAATTTCGAGGGGGGATATTGAACTAGCTGCCCATGGGCGAGCATATTGGCTCCATTCAGGCCTATAATCGTCATTTTACGATAAATATCGTTATTACTTATTCATATGAGCCTATTTTACCTTCACTATGAAGATAGTAACCTGTAACAACAATAAAACAAGTGAAAATATAATTTTTATGGTCAAAATCGCGAGTATAGATTGTGACGCACCCCAGTGCTGGGCAACGCAACCTGATTGTACTCCTTGGTACTCCACTGTACCGCCCGTGATCTGGCTACCGTCAGCCGCTATGTATATTGAGTGTGACAACTTATAACTATGTTCTTTGTATCTCTGCAAAGGTCTCGTCATGTGCTAACCAGTGGTGGGTTTTGTTTTAAGCCATGTTGAGACCTTCCATTTAATATGTAGTATCAATAGAGAAGTTGATAGATAGGATAATGGGAATTCAGAGAGAGAGAGTGAGTTAGGCTTCAGAGCAAGAGGGTAGCAACGCGCCGCGCTGCCGGCCGGGTGGTTGCCAGACGTATGGACTGGTTGGCAGCCTTGCCCTTATAGCTAGGCGCGATAGGGTTGGTAGTCCATTGTTGCCTGACTGGGCTGGGCCCATGTTGTCGTACAGCACATTGCCTGGAGGCTGGCTGCGTGTTCTATGACCAGGTTGCCTAGAACCTTTGAGATTCTAACATCCCTTGCTCTCTCTCTCCCCACTTCTCACGGTTGCACTCTTTCTCTCTGACGACATTACTCTCATTTCATTCTTCTCTCTATTTAAATGCATAACCTTCCCTTGAGGTCCTAAAGGAGTTTCAGCACTCACCTCTCGTATTACTCTTAGGACAAGCATATATTTACATGTATTAGATTTAAGGGGTTAATGTGAACAGCGATCTTCTTGATGAGGATAGTTGGTGAACGTTCTACATGTTCACGAGTTATATGCCCTGCTCATCATCCCATTTGTGACTAGACTGGTGCCATGTGTAAGAGCCCGACCATGCCCAGGAGTTGTCTGTAGAGGGACGAGGACTTAGCCTTGATTTGCATACCGAGCCAGGAGCGAGTGTAGCACCCGAGACTACAGCTCGCTCGTAGTGCCGGTATAGTAGAGTAACGTAATTTATCTGTCCTTGTGTTCTCTACAGTCTTCTCCTGGGTTCTCGCTTTCGGTGCTGGGACTCGTTGTTCCTGTGACTTGGCCTGCTAGCTAGAACACATGGGGATGATGAGTGGGATATATCTTTATTTTACTATGCATTGCAGCTCTCTTTAAGTATATATCTATAACACCTTACAATACACATTACTCACACACAAGACAACACTATTAATACTTTCATGTATCAATTAACTGCACTGTCGTTTTGCTGCTGTGTCCGGAGTTCTGTTGCGTAGGGCGCATACGGACTCGGAGGGGAGACAGAGTGAGAGAAGCGAAGTAGCCTATGCGGTAGTAGGCTACCGGCGCAGTACTGTTGCCTGCAACCTTTTAGTTATTCCAAGTATAGATTCATTATTATAATAAGTGACTACTATTTATGTTCCTCCCATGTGTATTATTAGGTATCTACTGGATCATGAACATCTTGTATGCTACATGCTAGTGCATGTTAGTAGGGGACAGTTAGTGTAGTGCACGCGCTTTCAAGTAGGCGTGTACATTTGTCGTTTAGCATTTCACTGTCATACCTTTAGCCTGCTTCTATTCTACATTATTAGAGGCTTAATATTAACGTAGTTTCTTGAGTATTGCATTTCTTTAGTAATAACGTAACCTATAAATGTCTGAGGGAGTTTAGCCTCATAACCTACCCCTGTTGTACACTTTCGCCGAGTTAAGGTACCTCGTTACCGTAGACGATAACTCTGTAGGGCGTTGGTGCTTTTGTTGTCTGGAGCATATAGTATTTGGGACTGGAATCGAGCGTGTCGTTGTCACTTAAGCCATTTCTGTCCTACGATCAAGAATCCCGAATATGTATTGCCGATCCAGCCGTAACAAGATGGACCAGCCCATTCATGAATTATGGAGAAAATTGAGGCAACCCCTCCCTCCACGAGGCCTCAAGCCACACTGAGCCTACTCATTCACACACTCGGTTGTATAACAGACTTGCTAGGCACCTAGGCACGTAAGCACATCCTCCACACATTTTGCTAATGTTAGCACAAAAATATACCAAAGAATTAGGGAATAACAGGAAAAATAGGTGATAATTGAAGGGGGAGGGGAAAAAGGGGAAGGAGGGGATGTGGAGGAGTGATATGAGGTATAGGGAAAAAAAAAAAAACATTTTTAGTGCTACTGGGGCCGTTTAAATGTTTTTTTTAGGCCTCCCTCTTAGAGCTTTGCCGCCCTCGCCCAGTAAAACTTCTTATGAGCTTTCTCGCCGTTTATGGGTTAATAGTTCTCGAGCAGTGACCGAAAACATAAAAAGTATGGCTTTGCATGATATGGTTTATAACATTTTCGAATTATTTCGTTGTTACGATGTCTATGGTTCTCAATTTAGGCTGTATGAATACGGCAGATAATGTTGAAGAGAATACAAAAAACTAGAAGTTCCTACGACAAATACGTTTTGCTCTATGAATATTTGAAATGAAGAGCCAAAATGCTAATATTTACGCTTCACTCGTCTCCGTTCCGCCGACGCTAGCCGGGTTCTGAGCTGTTCCCCACCTCGGCGTTGCTTTATTTGCTCGGATACGTATATAACTGTTTATATCACCGTAATCGGAAAATTATGTTCTTTCGAATGGTGAAAACCAAAATAATGTAGCGTAATTGGTTCGCGAGCTATGCACAATTGTTTCTATGCATTGTTATTGTTATATAAATATATGAGAATGTTTATACAGTTGTATATCTTTGCCACAATATACAACAATTTTATATAATTTTCCTTGCCAATAATTGTATAATGTTCATAGAACACATGTCAGTCATGAAGGTTGTCATTTTTACTTACCTGGTAGGGCCACAACCCTTTCCAATGAGAAGGGAAATGGCTCCTGGGTTGACAGTGAAAAAACAAAACAAGAAAGCCAGGTTATCTTCAAGTAATAAATTCAGAAATAATTCTATTGTACACACAAATAAAGTAATATATATATATATATAGAGAGAGAGAGAGATATATATATATATACAAGGTGTCAAACAAAATATAATGAATGGTAACAAAAATGTGTGTATGTGTGTGTGGGTATTTATATATACAGTATATATATATATATATATATATTAATCTATATATATATATATATATATTATATATATATATATATAATATATATATATATAAGTATATATACAAGGTGTCATAAATATATATATATATATATATATATATATATATATATATATATATATAAATATATATATATATATAAGTATATATACAAGGTGTCATAAATATATATATATATATATATATTTATGCGGTATATATACAGTATATAATATAAATAAAATAAAAATATAAATAAAATGAAATAAATAAAGTAAAATAAACAAAACAAAATAAATAAAATAAATAAATAAATATATAAATAAAATAAAAATGTAATAATAATATAAATACTTGATTATGGGCCTTGGGCTTGCTCGAGACTTTTGGGCTGATCCGCTAGACACCCTGGGGAACAGGAATAAAAAAAATATATATATATATATATATATATAAACGGTATATATATACAGTATATATATATATATATATATATATATATATATATAATAAATTAAATAAAAATATAAATAAAGTGAAATAAATAAAATAAAACAAATAAAAACAATAATAAATCAAAAAATAAATATATAAATTAAATTAAATTGTAATAATAATATAAATACTCGATTATGGGCCTTGGGCTTGCTCGGGACTTTGGGGCTGATCCGCTAGACACCCTGGGGAACAGGAATAAAAATAAATAAATATATATACCGTATATATATATATATATATATATATATATATATATTTTCTTTCAGGCAGGTGAGATTAAAATAATAGGCACAGTTTGCATTATTGAGTTTTTTATTGATACTCTCAATTTTTCGTATAGTTTTTCTGGTATTTTCAGGAAGTTGGTAAAGGAGGTTTGCAAATGGTTCCGACGTTTCAATGGGCGCAGCCATCATTATCAAGGAGAAGTGAAGTTAGAAGGTGATAAGTCGAGTTTATATAGGCGATACAAGATCAAGAGAGGGATTATTGTGTGCTAGCTGCACGCTGGTTGGCTAACCTAAGACTAGCTCTGGTAGGCTGGCCGGACGCAGGAGTGGGCGGGGCCTCTGCGTCGTTCATCTGCGTGTGTGGAGGGGCATTCCTGGGGGCATCATGGGGGGCCTCGCTGTGGAAGGGCGTGCCGAGGGTAGGATCTGGCTGTATTCCGCTTGTGTGTTTAAAGTAGGTTGGTATGTTTGTATATATAAGCTTCAAGAATGAATAGGCGGTGTGAGTCTATTTCTTTATCAAGAATAGAGGTGTGTTTATCTAAGTCGGGTCTGGTGAGTTCCTGATGGTGTGGGGATGTGTGGTAGTGGTCCTTGATAGCTCCGGCTTGAAGGTGGAAGGTAAGGCGACGTGACAGACGAGTCCTTGTCAAACCGACATAAGTGTGAGGTCCACAGTCCTCACTGTTACAGGTGTCGGTATATGACATGGTCCTCTTGTGACGGTTTCTTAGCGGTAGCCGGGCTGTTGCGAATAACTAGTTGTGATGTTTTCCTCGATTTGTAGTATATGGTGAGTTTAAGGTGTTGGTCAGGGTTCGTAGTTTTAACGTTGTTGCTGATAATGTGTCTCATTATGTTTTCGTCTGTTTTGTGATCTGAGGACATGTGGTTTTTATAGTAAATTTTTATGTATTCAGTGTTTGTATTAGTAGGCATGTCGTTTTTGTACCATGTTTCAAGGTGTTTGTTGATGGTGTGGGCGATGTCCGAGTTACTGTACCCATTGTTTACAAGCACCTGGGTGAGCCTTTCGAGTTCCTTGTGAGTGTCTCGCCAGGAGGTGCAGTGTGATAGGGCTCTCCTGACGTAGGCGGCGATGGTGGATCGTAAATATCGCTGGGGGCATTCACTTTCGCCGTTGAGACATAATCCGTTGTGGTGGGTTGGTGTAGACAGTGGTGGTAAAGCCTGAGGTGTTGTTGTTTACGAGGACATCAAGGAAGGGGAGATGACCGTTGGAGGACTCCTCGAAGGTGAAGTTTAGACTGGAAGAGGCGATGAATCGTTGTTGAAGGTCACGTAGCTCCTGTGGGTCCTTCACACGCACGAAGATGTCGTCCACATATCTGCAGTAGACGGAGGGGCGGTTGGTAGTCAGGAGCTCTTCTTCGATGGTGCCCATGTAAAAATTGGCAAAGAGGACTCCTAGGGGACTGCCCATTGCCACACCATCAATCTGCTGATACATGTCACCTCGCGGGCAGGTGAAGGGCGCCTCTTTGGTACATATTTCCAGCAACGTCTTCAGGGCTGTTTCTGGGAGGTCTAAGGGCGTGAATGCCCCCAGCGATATTTACGATCCACCATCGCCGCCTACGTCAGGAGAGCCCTATCACACTGCACCTCCTGGCGAGACACTCACAAGGAACTCGAAAGGCTCACCCAGGTGCTTGTAAACAATGGGTACAGTAACTCAGACATCGCCCACACCATCAACAAACACCTTGAAACATGGTACAAAAACGACATGCCTACTAATACAAACACTGAATACATAAAAATTTACTATAAAAACCACATTTCCTCAGATCACAAAACAGACGAAAACATAATGAGACACATTATCAGCAACAACGTTAAAACTACGAACACTGACCAACACCTTAAACTCACCATATACTACAAATCGAGGAAAACATCACAACTAGTCATTCGCAACAGCCCGGCTACCGCTAAGAAACCGTCACAAGAGGACCATGTCATATACCGACACACCTGTAACAGTGAGGACTGTGGACCTCACACTTATGTCGGTTTGACAAGGACTCGTCTGTCACGTCGCCTTTCCTTCCACCTTCAAGCCGGAGCTATCAAGGACCACTACCACACATCCCCACACCACCAGGAACTCACCAGACCCGACTTAGATAAACACACCTCTATTCTTGATAAAGAAATAGACTCACGCCGCCTATTCATTCTTGAAGCTATATATATACAAACATACCAACCTACTTTAAACACACAAGCGGAATACAGCCAGATCCTACCCTCGGCACGCCCTTCCACAGCGAGGCCCCCCATGATGCCCCCAGGAATGCCCCCTCCACACACGCAGATGAACGACGCCCCGCCCACTCCTGCGTCCGGCCAGCCTACCAGAGCTAGTCTTAGGTTAGCCAACCAGCGTGCAGCTAGCACACAATAATCCCTCTCTTGATCTTGTATCGCCTATATAAACTCGACTTATCACCTTCTAACTTCACTTCTCCTTGATAATGATGGCTGCGCCCATTGAAACGTTGGAACCATTTGCAAACCTCCTTTACCAACTTCCTGAAAATACCAGAAAAACTATACGAAAAATTGAGAGTATCAATAAAAAACTCAATAATGCAAACTGTGCCTATTATTTTAATCTCACCTGCCTGAAAGAAAATATCCTCCCTGGCTACACTAATATATATATATATATATATATATATATATATATATATATATATATATATATATATATATATATACCTGTATATATAAAATAAATAAAATAAAATAAATAAAAACAATAATAAATAAAATAAATAAATATATAAATAAAATAAAAAATAATATATTTATATATATATATATATATATATATATATATATATATATATATATATATAAAATAAATAAAATAAACATATAAATCAAATGAAATAAATAAAATAAAATAAATAAAAACAATAATGAATCAAATAAATAAATATTTAAATAAAATAAAAAATATAATAATATAAATACTCTATTATAGGCCTTGGGCTTGCTCGGGACCTTGGGGCTGTTATAATATATATATGTAATATATACTGTAATATAACTAAAATTCCATAGACTACTTACCATACTTCCTGTAAGCTTCCTGCAAGCATTCCTGTGACATCTTCGTGATTATAATGTATTTATTTCGTGGGCAGTGTTTATTGATAAATATATTTGTCTTTTAAGCAAAAAATAGTGTAAAGTCATCAATGATACCTAGACAAACTGCATCAATACTTAAGGGGTTAACCAAGATTCACTCCCCTCAGTCACCAAAAGTCACAAGTAACATTATATATACATATATAATTCGAATTATTCACTAAACACTTTCACTGGGTAGATGAAATAATCCATAATTGCATGCCTATAGCTAGGCATGGCGGGCCAGAGGGAGGGAATCAAGAATTTAAAGGGCCGGGACCCTGCCTCACAGTCTGGGGGCCGGTAAACTACTGACTTTACAAAGGCCCGTGCTCCTCAGAGAGGGACGGTATGGGGTTGTTAGATACTTCCTTTTGTAACTTACTGATGCCTAACTTACCAGTCCAAATTGCGTCAAAATCGCGTCATAAACTTATTTTTGGCGAATATTTCTAACTTACAGGTGGCATTATGACGCAATTACGTCATACGGTCACTCTTGGGCTACTGTCAATATGACGCAATCGCGTCCTAAAAATGCGAGAGGGTTAATAAATATATGATCCAAAAAAAAAAAAATTTTTAATCAACTCTGCGTAAGCAGAGTGATATCGCCCCCCCGTATAGTGGTACATGCTAACCGAAATGTCTGTCTGTCTGTCTGTCTGTCCGAGAACTCCTCCTAGACCGTTTGACGGATTTTCACCAAACTTCACACGAACCTTTGGTGCGTGAATGCGACGGTAATTTTAAAAAAAAATGAATTTGTGCAATATTTGTGATCTTAGGTCCAAGAACATATTTTGCCCCCCCCCCCCCCCTCTCAGGACCCCCACCCCCCACCCTGTACCTATTTTCAAGCAATGATTATGGCGTTCTGTGTGTGTGTGCCCTGTAGGGGCACATTCACACAGAACGTCATCGTTAAGGGGGCGAAAAAAACCTTGTCCGCATTTGTTAAGTTAAGTTAGTTTAGTTGACATTAGAAGGTGACAATTGTAGAGATAATGATAGTAGTAGTGATGATGGTGGTAATATTAGTGATGATGATAGTAGTAGTGATGATGGTGACAATTATAGTGATGATGATAGTAGTAGTAATAATGGTGGTAATATTAGTGATGATGGTAACCCTTCGCATAGTTAGGTATGCCGTTTTGATTTTGGGTGAAACGGCACGTCAACTTTAGTTTAGTTGACATTAGAAGTGATGGTAGTAATAGTGGGGATAATGTTGATAGTAATGATGATGGTGATTATAGCAGTGATGATGGTTGTAGATTTAGTGATAATAATGACAGTAGTGATGATGATGGTAGTGATGCTGATAACAGTAGTAGATATGATGGTGACAGTACTAGTAGTAGTGATGATGGTCATAATAGTATTTATGATGGTGACAGTAGTAATGATGATTGTAAAATGAAGGTGACAGTATTAGTAATGCTGGTAAGTAGTAGTGATGATGATATTAATGATGATAGTGACTGGTAGTGATGATGGTGACCGATCGCAGAGTTGGGTATGCCGTTTTGATTTTGGGTGAAACGGCACGTCTACTTTATTATATTATTATTATAGTCTTTTCCTATTCCCCCCCCCCCCCTCCCCCTCCCCCGCTCTCATACACTATATCTGTCGGTCTGTAATTGATGGAACAAAACAAATGGGTCGTAATTGGGTAGGATGGGTGTGTGGAGCCCCTATAGTAACTGGACAACTTTTGCCATATTGGTATTAGATGTCATAACCCTCTCTTTACACTCAAAACTATCCATAATCTATCTTTACCCTATCCATACTATCCATACCCAATCCATACTATCTTTCCCCTTTCCATACCCTCTCCATACTATCCATACCTTATCCATACCCTATCCATACCTTATCTATACCCTATCCATATATACCTTATCTATACCCTTGTTACGACTGAGGTTTAAATATATCAGGGCTCTTATTCATTGGACTAGTAATGGCATAAATGCTACAACGGAAAGCGCTAGATCCAACCTCTGATGTATATTCCCAGTGAACAAAGAACACAAATACTCTCCAGAGTTCTATATGCAATAATAGGTTATTAAACTCTCAATAAATGTGCGTCTACTCTAGGCTTAATGTTATGTGAAAACAGCCTATTACTACCTATAACCGAAGGTGCTTGGTTATCGTATGCAAAGTAAGGTGGTAAGAGAAGTTACAGCTTACGTTACTTTAATCAATAAATGTCAGGCACTCCTACATGAAAGAAAGTGCACTAAAGTCCTTCAACACCAACAAGGAATCTTCTTTAAATGTTAGATGCTATCAAGATGCTCGAATCGGAAATGGAACCCAAAAAGGCAGGCAGAGGAACAATGCTCGTGCAGGCTATGCACACAAAAAGGCAGGAGATATAATGCAGTCGGAGCCAAGAATATCCTAAACGCCACAACAATAATAATAATTGCCACGACAATGCAGTATTCCTATCAACAAAAAGAGCCTAAGTCGTTTGTGTCTCTATACTTCAAACTAGGCTGCGAAATGCTTGTGTAATCATAAACGGGTATGCATAATAAGAATAATTGGTTTAATATACTTAATGTCTACTATGACTGATAAAGTCTAGCTAGAGTCAATGATACGAGATACTGGTGCGCATGGCATGCCGCCTAGCCTAGTGCAAATCTCAAGTCTGTGCGTCAAATATTACGTTATAATGAAGGGTAGCTCTCTTGAGAAACCTTAATACCGAAGTATTAAGCGTTCTCCTGGCGTACCTCAAAGACAAACAACGAGCTTAGAACAGTGCAGAATGGTATAGGCAAAAAGCCCTCATTCGTGCATGCTCTACTCTCAATGGCACACAGACTAGAATTTACCCAATCAACTCCAGTTCTCAGGTATATCGTGCAGCTTTTAACTAAAGCCAGCACCCATCGGAAACAATACCTTATAGTATCAGACTCCTAGTCTAGCATTATCTAATCCAGCAGAACACTAATAATTATAGGAAGCGGTACTGAACAATATGAATGCCAACCAATGCTTCGTGATCAACTTATCTTAACAACTAACATACATGGGTTATATAAGACCTTAACGCACAATACAACTGGCCAGCATGAAGCTGATTATGCAAAGTTAACCAGAGGGGGTATAATATTAATAAAAGGTGGTGAAAGATATGGAAAATGAGAGAGATAGGCAGAGGAAAAGGTTCTCAGGTGCAATGAGGGGGACAGATATCAAAGGGATAAGAGGGATGCGTTCTAGAAACCAGATCTGAGGGAGAGAGTGGCAAGAGAGCTGTATATATACTAGCACTAGCTCGCACCGCGTAGGCAAAGCGGTAACAATTCCTTCAGCCAATGCCAAAGATGCCAGCCAAACATGACGTCACCAAGCATGGTAAAAAACTCCTCCAACCAATCCCCAAGAGGCCAGCCAGCCGTGACGTCATCGAGCATGGCAAAAACCACTGCGCGCCTCCTCTCACTCTGTTCTACTCTCTCTCTCTCTCAAATCCTATCATTACTACTAATGAGAAAACTTATACTTTGCAATTAAATATATAAAGCCTTGACATGGGCGAAAACAAAGAGCCTTTCTGGACTGCCCATGACACGAGCTTTCATATGAAATAAAGCACACAATAATACATCAACTGTAGCCACATCCACTGCCCTGGCGATCCTAGCGAGTCACTGTAGGACAAGCCATGCGGTTCTAATGGAGTGGTTAACGTCACACCCCCCCAAGATTTTTCTCAGAGGCCCAAGGCTCACAAAAAATCTGATTGTTAGAACCCATGCTATATCTCTACTTCCCATCACCCAGCGGCAGTAAAATATCTGGCACAGTTCTCAACAAAACATTTTACAAAATTATAACCCTCCCCAACACAATAGGTTAAATCATATGTAGTTATGCTCCTCAAGAGCGAGCTTCTCTAGCCCAGCATTCTGAGAGGAGTGCAACTCAGAATTACTACTATAACATACTGAAAAAATTCAACTATCAAAGAAAGAGTTTTTATTTGATTTTTATGTTTTTAATTTGTTTATTTCGGCTGCAATATAGGGGCAAGCCTAGTTTTTTCTTCTATACCAAACTCTCAACTCCTGCTTTACGACCCAATACGCTGGGCTACAACCGCGAGCCAACAAGCACCAAGCGCAAAATACTATTCAAACTAAAGCAGGAGGCTACCCGTGTGTCAATCTACCCAGGATCATATACCCTCGAAAGACAATCTGCAACCACGTTGTCACAACCGGCAATATGGCGTATGTCCAGGTTTTATTCCTGTAACATTAGCGACCACCTGGTCAGCCTCATATTCCGATTGTGAAACTGGTTCAAGAACTTGAGAGGGTGATGATCTGTGTAAATTACAACGACTGGACCATAGGCTGGAACATAGACCTCGAAATGCCTCAGTGCAAGTACAATTGCCAGCAGCTCCTTCTCGACAACAGAGTAGTTCTTTTGTGCTGAATTGAACTTCTTCGAATAGAAACTAACAGGATGTTCCAACCCATCATCGTACCGTTTGTATAAGGACGGCACCAGCCCCCACACCACTAGCATCCGTTGCTAGTTGGAAAGGTAGGCTAAAGTCAGGGGCCCTGAGGATCGGGTGAGTGCACAACAGGTGTTTTACTACTCTAAACGTCTTCTCACACTCAGGCGCCCACTTGAATTTCTTATCCTTCGCTAAAAGATCTGTCAGAGGTGCTAGTAGCACGGTAGAGTACCCCTTAATGAAGCGTCTGTAGTATCCGATCATACCTAAGAACCTCATGATCTGCTTCTTGGTGGCCGGCCGGGGAAAGTGATCTATCGCAGCTATCTTGTTCTGTGGGGGGCACACCTGACCCAACCCCACCATGAACCCAAGATACTGCACGGACGCCCGCACGAAATCACACTTTGCCAGGTTGACCATCAAGCCAGCCTCACTAAGCCTCCGGAACAGGAGTTCTACGTGCTCACAATGACTCTTAAAGCTGTTGTCATAGATAATAACATCGTCGAGGTATACTGTGCAATTAGGAATGTCTGCCGTTATATCATTCATCAAACTCTGAAAGGTAGCGGGTGCGTTCTTTAGGCCATAAGGCATCACGTTACAGCGGTAGGTAGCACCATCCACCACAAAGCCACATACCTCTTTCGCTCGTTCGGATATGGGCACCTGCCAGTATCCCTTAACCAAGTCCACCTTGGTTAGGTACTTTGCATTGCCTATCTTATCCACACAGTCGTCGACCCGAGGAAGAGGGTATGGGTTGGTGGGCGTCAAACCGTTTAACCATCTGTAGTCTACGCAGAATTGCACCTTACCATCCGGTTTTGGTTGCAGCGTGACGGGAGATGTCCACTTCACCACCCCCTTCTCAATCAGCCCCCTTGTTAACATATACTCCAACTCCGCCCGGAGGGCCGACAGTTTAATAGGGGGCACCCTATAGGGAACTGACTTGAAAGGGGGGTGGTCTCCTACGTCCACGTCGTGCACCTCTAGGGTAGTGAGGCCTCGGTGCTCCGTGAAAACAGAGGGGTATGAACCGAACAGGCGCTCCACAGCCACACGCTAATGCTCAGGTAAGTGTTGCAACGCTTTCTGAGCCGCCTGGTTCGTGTTCCCCGCCCACTGGTTCGCAGAGACATGATGATCCCAGTTATCCTCCGCCTGAGCTTGACTGTCCCATTCTCCTTCTCCACCTTGACTGCTAAACGTCATCACAGGCACAGTGAGAGGCTCAGGGGGGTGCCTCACATACTCCTTCATGAGATTAACGTGACATAACTGATTGCGCTTAAGTCTGTCTGGAGTGGCTACCAAGTAATCCAGGTCCGATAGCTTCTCCACCACCCTATAAGGACCAGTGTACTTCGCGGATAAGGGGTGACCTACAAGGGGCAGTAGAATCAACACCTCCTGACCCACGTGAAACTCCCTGAGTTTAACCTTGAGGTCGTACTTGTCCTTCATGAGGGCCTGAGAGCTAGTCAAATTACGGCCAGCCAACTCCAGACTGCGCAACATCCGTTCTCGACTGTCGAGGACATACTTGAGCATAGAACAAGGTTTTTCTGCACCCTCCCATATTTCTTTAACCATATGGAGAGGCCCTCTGACACGGTGTCCAAAGACGAGCTCGTTAGGGCTGAATCCCAAACTTTCCCCAGGTACCTCCCGTGCAGCAACTAAAACATATGGCAGGCCAAGATCCCAATCTTTCCCATTCTCAAAGCAATAACTACGAAGCATAGATTTTAAGGTTGAGTGCCATCTCTCTAACACACCCTGGCTCTCCGGATGATACGCAGATGACACAACCGTAACAATCCCATGCTGCTGCATTGTCTGAAGAAAGAGGTTAGAAGTGAAGTTGGATCCTTGGTCTGACTGAATCTCCTGCGGGTAACCATACCGGGAAAAATACACTAGCAAGTTTCGGACCACCGTCTTCGCGGACCCATTTCTCATAGGGTACGCGTCAGGGTACCTTGTTGCTACATCCATGATGGTCAGGAGAAACTTGTTTCCGGCACTTGTAGGGGGAAGGGGGCCAACCATATCAACTATAACCTTACTAAAGGGAGGCCCACTGACAGGAATGGGGTGTAACGGCGCCTTAGGAATGCTCTGATTTGGTTTGCCAACCTTCTGACACACATCACACATTGCCACCCATGACACAACTTGTGCTCTCAGACCAGGCCACCAAAATAATTTTCCTAAGGCTGCAACCGTCTTACGGACACCCAGATGTCCCGCCAGTGGTATATCATGAGCCAACCTAAGTAAGCTTTCCCTGCAAACCCTCGGCACGACCAGCTGGTCTACCTCTCCTGACCCCCCCTCCCAATTCCTCTGCGGATCTTGGAATCGCCGGTACAATATGCCATCTATGAAGAAAAAAATCTCCCGACTGTGCATCACTGTCCTCCTCCAACTCGACAGCACCAGTACCACATTCAAGAACCTCCGGGTCTTCTAATTGCAATTTACGAATGTCCGAAGGAGCAAGCTTATCTAAGTGTTTGCGAAACAACTCATGCCCCCCACCTACATTGAATTTAGCCTCCCGTTGCTCTCTCTCTGTGTATCGTTGCTGTCTCTTCGTCTTTTTAAGCCCATCCTCTGCCTTCTTAGTAACAGTTAATGGGTCTTCTCCAGACTCGAAAATCGGTCCTAATAATGAGTCCCCGAGAATGTCCGTTGATACTAAACTCTCAACCGCATCAACTTTCAACCCCTTCTCGGTACCTTTCCTCCGCTTGTCTAAAGACTGTTGACCAGAATGCGACTCCCTGAATGCAAGAGATCTGGTGACAACACACGCCATAGGTTGCACCTGACACTTCTCAACCCACTCCTGCTCCTCCCTACTCACGTCGGCCGGCTTCTCGGCAACGACTAAGGGTGGAGCCTCAGAAGTAGGCCCCGCAAAGTCGTTGCCGAGAAGGAGGTCGACGCCTCCAACAGGTAACTTCTCCACAATTCCTACATCCAGGTCACGAGTCACACCATCAACTTCCATCTTCATTCTTACAAGCGGGTATGACCTTGTTGCATTAACTCCCTGAACCACAACCACCCGCGCCGTATTTACAGGTTTACCAGTGAAATTTCTCAACAGTGTTTGCGATGCCCCAGTGTCACGCAAAATTCTCACCTCATGTCTTCTACCCCCCCACTCCACACAACCGAGTCCCCTGTGGTCACTAAAGGCATCACGGACAGGGAATAAGCCTTCCGGATCCTTCTGCACTGGCAGTGTATTTACCTCGGAAGAATTGCCTCTAACAAACTCCGATGTCCTCTTGAACACTCCAATGCCGTGAGCAAAAGACACGGCTGCCGGAGGAGGTCGACTAGGGCACTCATTTGCCTTATGACCCTCCTTGTGGCACTTAAAACACATAAATTTCGGTTTCGGCTTATACTGTGAGGTAAAAGGCCCCTGACTTTTCTTATACGGTGCGGTGTTAGGTTTGGATTCAGTTTTAGTTTCATTGCTCTTTTGTTTAAATGTGTCATTGCTACGGGGAGGGGGAGGATAACGGTCCTTAGCACTTGCATCGTACTTCTGTGAGGACCCGCAACCCCGAATCAACGACAGCCGTAGATCAGCCATTTCTGCTGCTTCTACTAGAGTTCTTGGGTTTTTCGCCTTTAAGTTCAAAGTTAGATCACCGCCCGTGCTCTTAAAGAACTGCTCCAACATCATTAACTGCTTAATTCCATCAAATGTTGTTACCTTCTCAGATCGGAGCCAGTTCCCCATAGCATCGGACAAGTCCCGGGCGTGTTCCAAAAAGGTGCTATCTCTTCCCTTGGTTACACCCCGGAACTTCAAACGGTACGTTTCTGGTTGCAGTTCGTAAGCCCTCAGGACAGCCTCCTTGAGATCCTCATACACAATACATGACTCCAAAGGTAACGAATCGTAGGCTTTAAGACCCTTGCCTATTAATCTAGAGGATACAAGTGCTGCCCATTTATTCTCTGGCCACTGGTGTTCCTGGCACTTCTTCTCAAAGCGTGCGAAAAATTATGTTACCCCACTCTCATCAAACACCGGAACCAGTTTCAATAAGTGCGAGAGAGATTGATCAATAGCACGGTTACCAGCCCCAAGTCGCTGTCCCGTTGTCTCTACTCGCGACTTCTCTACGTCCCTGTCGGCACAGTACCTAGTCGACTCAGCTTGGATTTTTGCTTGACTGATAGTTTTTCTCTCTTCTATCTTGGCTAATTCTATTTGCTGCTGATGCTGAAGCTCACATGCCCTTTGTTGCTGTTGAATCTTAGCTAATTCGAGCTGATACAATAATTCTGGGGTTAACCCTGGAGGAGGTGAAGGTGCTACAATGTTTGAAATTACCGGTGGTCCCCCCAGGGGCAACCCACCCTGCCAGTCACCACCCAACTGTGGAAGCGTACCCGGGGTCGGCAAACCACTGGGATGGCTGGGAGTCGAGTGTAGGGGAAGCATGGCCGAAGGGCTCTGAGCACTCAACCCATCTCGCTCACCAGTCACCCTGCCCAGTACACACGTTATCAAGTTATCCCTGGTCATGCTGCTAGTACCCGCATGACCGATAGCTGTGGCCAGGCATTGAAGACCGTACCGATCCATACCCTCCAACCGCTCGGCAGTAACAGGCCATTGCAAAATATCCTAGCATCCTCCTCACAGTTCACCTGATTAACCATTTCATCATACTGCTGTTCCTCAGTTTCGACATTACGTACTGTGTCTCCATTCTCCTCTGATCTGGTATAAGACATGATGCTCACAAAAATTTCCCACCTCAATATTCAGAAAAGAAGCACCCCAAACTCTTATACCTCAATATACACACAAAAATTCTCGGAAATACTCAAGGGCTATCCTATGTTGCAAAAAAAAAATATTCTTGCTGATCCCCGCAAACTATTCCCCAAAACAACAAATGTTCCCTGCTAATAAATGTAGGTTCACCAAATCCTAGGTAAGGTCGCCATTTGTTACGACTGAGGTTTAAATATATCAGGGCTCTTATTCATTGGACTAGTAATGGCATAAATGCTACAACGGAAAGTGCTAGATCCAACCTCTGATGTATATTCCCAGTGAACAAAGAACACAAATACTCTCCAGAGTTCTATATGCAATAATAGGTTATTAAACTCAATAAATGTTCGTCTACTCTAGGCTTAATGTTATGTGAAAACAGCCTATTACTACCTATAACCGAAGGTGCTTGGTTATGGTATGCAAAGTAAGGTGGTAAGAGAAGTTACAGCTTACGTTACTTTAATCAATAAATGTCAGGCACTCCTGCATGAAAGAAAGTGCACTAAAGTCCTTCAACACCAACAAGGAATCTTCTTTAAATGTTAGATGCTATCAAGATGCTCGAATCGGAAATGGAACCCAAAAAGGCAGGCAGCGGAACAATGCTCGTGCAGGCTATGCACACAAAAAGGCAGGAGATATAATGCAGTCGGAGCCAAGAATATCCTAAACGCCACAACAATAATAATAATCGCCACGACAATGCAGTATTCCTATCAACAAAAAGAGCCTAAGTCGTTTGTGTCTCAATACATCAAACTATGCTGCGAAATGCTTGTGTAATCATAAACGGGTATGCATAAAAAGAATAATTGGTTTAATATACTTAATGTCTACTATGACTGATAAAGTCTAGCTAGACTCAATGATACGAGATACTGGTGCGCATGGCATGCCGCCTAGCCTAGTGCAAATCTCAAGTCTGTGCGTCAAATATTACGTTATAATGAAGGGTAGCTCTCTTGAGAAACCTTAATACCGAAGTATTAAGCGTTCTCCTGGCGTACCTCAAAGACAAACAACGAGCTTAGAACAGTGCAGAATGGTATAGGCAAAAAGCCCTCATTCGTGCATGCTCTACTCTCAATGGCACACAGACTAGAATTTACCCAATCAACTCCAGTTCTCAGGTATGTCGTGCAGCTTTTAACTAAAGCCAGCACCCATCGGAAACAATACCTTATAGTATCAGACTCCTAGTCTAGCATTATCTAATCCAGCAGAACACTAATAATTATAGGAAGCGGTACTGAACAATATGAATGCCAACCAATGCTTCGTGATCAACTTATCTTAACAACTAACATACACGGGTTATATAAGACCTTAACACACAATACAACTGGCCAGCATGAAGCTGATTATGCAAAGTTAACCAGAGGGGGTATAATATTAATAAAAGGTGGTGAAAGATATGGAAAATGAGAGAGATAGGCAGAGGAAAAGGTTCTCAGGTGCAATGAGGGGGACAGATATCAAAGGGATAAGAGGGATGCGTTCTAGAAACCAGATCTGAGGGAGAGAGTGGCAAGAGAGCTGTATATATACTAGCACTAGCTCGCACCGCGTAGGCAAAGCGGTAACAATACCCTCAGCCAATGCCAAAGAAGCCAGCCAAACATGACGTCACCAAGCATGGTAAAAAACTCCTCCAACCAATCCCCAAGAGGCCAGCCAGCCGTGACGTCATCGAGCATGGCAAAAAACACTGCGCGCCTCCTCTCACTCTGTTCTACTCTCTCTCTCTCTCTCTCTCAAATCCTATCATTACTACTAATGATAAAACTTATACTTTGCAATTAAATATATAAAGCCTTGACATGGGCGAAAACAAAGAGCCTTTCTGGACTGCCCATGACACGAGCTTTCATATGAAATAAAGCACACAATAATACATCAACTGTAGCCACATCCACTGCCCTGGCGATCCTAGCGAGTCACTGTAGGACAAGCCATGCGGTTCTAACGGAGTGGTTAACGTCACACCCTATCCATATGTAACATGTATATTACACCTAACTATATATACAGGTAAACTAGACTCACTCACATACTATGCCCACTCTTTTTAATTTCTCCCTTTCAATTTAACTGTCATATTTGACCATCCTCTGTTCCATTAGCATTCTAAGATGATTATTATAATGTAAAACTTGCAAAATAAACAAACCAAAACAGGGACGACACAAGATAAATGCAAAAGAACTAATCAAAATCGCTATGTGGAAACAACACTTAATAAAATAATGTTTTGAAATAAAAGAACACAATCCACCACATAGGGTGTACACAACTACATGAGCAAGTCAATTTGGTTCCCAAGCAAACTGATCGCACATAATAACAATCCCACTCGTCATGTTCAAGGAATTAGTCAATTTGGGAAGTCCGGGACGTTCTGGTATATTTTACTAAATTCTGTATGAATAAAGAAACTACAATTTATATCAAATTTTATATTAAGCTAAATCTGCAATATGACAAGATATCAACAAAAGTACAAAAAATCATCACTCACTAACGATAGTGCTATCGGGTAAGGTACCTGTAATCATAGCATGCTTCAAGTGACCCCTAACAATTACTACCCTACAAATAATATATATATATATATATATATATATATATATATATAATTATATATATATATATTATACCCCATAATATAAAACACCAGTATAATCTATTAACCACTTTAGTTAATCATATAATTAACTACACATTATTAATCTCCAAGTTAATCTCATCTCAGAGATATAATTATCTAGATTGTTTATATTTACGAATTGTAAACATTAACTGTAAACATCTTATCCTCTATAGACATCACAGAATGTCAGAGTTAATCACTACAAACCACTCTTGACCCAGCTAAAATACGCTGACGAAACAACCTCACGCTGCCTCACACACAGAGAGAGCTTGGTTGATCACTTCACCCAGGGCCCTGACAGAAGGCAGGTTACAACCATTTACCTCCTGACTGACATCCCTTTTCTCCATCACTATTACACTTATCTCAAGCCCAATCAACTCATAAACTGATAGACTAACTCATAGTCTAACTCATAAGACTTATTGGTCAAGCCCCTTATCTCTATTAAGTCTATATCTTCAGACTAAGTTTATAACCTTCTTCAGACTCCACATATAACCACTTAGGAGTTATATTAAACTGCTGTATTACTATATATTATAAATTACCATATAATCCAGTTTTTTTAACTCCCTATATATATTATAGCCTTAATATTGTTACGACCGGCACTACGAAATAAACAAGGGCACTTAATGATGGACTAGATGATAGGCTATATCTGCAACAACGGTACGCTAATTCCAAAACCCTCGAACTATTACGCCGGTGAACAAAAACACTTAAAACCCTTCAGAGTTAATCTATTGGATAACGGGGTATCAATTAACTAGGTTTTAGTGCACTTCTACAAAGGCTTTCCGGTGACGACGGTAAAGCCAACTCACAACAGGAGTACTTACGTTACGAAAATGCTCTTAAGTAATAACAATGCTTGAATAAACTATATAAGATTTAATAAAGAAATATATGCTTACGTTAACTTTAGTGTGACTCTGTACTCAACACTAACTCTACAATGCTCTATGAAAACACTGGAAGTCTAGTCCTACAGCAATCAGATAAGGAATCTTCTGAAAAGGTCTGATGCTCTAAGATGCTCGTTAATATAGAACAGAAATAAATGCAGGGGCAGGACACCAAAGCGTGTATCTTAAATACACCAATAAGTAGGATACATATATACAACAAGGGAGTGCAACAACTCTGTGACAGCACTAATAATAACCACTCAGAAACAGTACTTCCTTAGCTAACGTAATGGCCAAACTGGGTTGTGCACTATGCATCAACCTTGGCTAAAATAAGGCGTGAATAATTCCTAAAGCATACACAATGAAAGTTAATAAACACAATGCTGTCTTCCTCACTAATACAGTCTAGCAGTGGCATAAAAGGTACTAGGAAACTAGGCAGAGCGCAAGCATGCTCGTAGCCTACTGTCTCCCCTTGAACAGATTTCCCTTATGTTACGTTAAGTGACTTGGAGGCTCTCTTGGTAAGTCCAGATTTCTAGTATCTGGTCTTACCCTGGCGCTCCACAAAGGTCAACAAAATGAGGTAGCAATCATACAGGTAAGAGTAAGCAAAAGCCCTTTACCGGAATACTGCTACACTCGCAAAGGAAAATATGCACAAGGGTTACAGGCTAGCTAGCTTCGTCGATGTTGTACAGGCTCTGACTTGCCACATACATAACTCAAACAACTACCAAAGATACCTTCCACTGTCTAGCATTAAATAATGGGAAAGAACAGCTCAATAATTAGAAGAACCCCAACACTAGGCTACCATATGACTATGACTCTAATAATCCCTAACGCTAGTGCAAACATAATTTTGAGAGCTGGTGCTGGTAATACGACTGGCCGACTATGGAAGTCGTATGCAGAACCAGAAGGGATAAGTAATTGAATAAAGATGGAAGTATGAAAAAGAAGAAGTTCAGAGAGAGAAATAGTAGTATAGGGGGTTATATGGGGGGACAGATTGCAAAGGACATGTAGGACCAAGCACGCTATGCCAAGCTCTGCCGGAGAAACGCGGCAGGAGCCCCCACAGGACTAACAAAGGTAGCGGCACCCAATCACAGACGACTACGTCACGAGGAGCAAGCGTCACGTGACACGTCAGGCCCGCCGACCACTCACAAGCGTGGGAAACTCCTCCGAGCGAGGGAGGCAAACGTACATACACACGCACATACTACCACCTCACTGCCTACCTCGCTCTTTCTCCTTTAACTTCACACAATGCATCTTATATTCTATGAATGATATAAAATACTTCCAAGTGTCACAGACAAGAATAAAGACCACCACTGATCTGTCTGTGACAACATGAACTCTATTAAAGAAAGAACATCGTTCTACGATTATTGTAGCCCATTTCACTGCCCTGGCGAGCGCTAGCGAGTTACGAGTGCATTCTGGCATGCTGGCCAGCGTAACACCCCGCCCAAGATGTGGGACGTTTCAGCCTCAGGTGAACTCCACATCTGACCAGACAGAATGCTCACCAACCCCGCATCACCCAGCTACTCTCCCAAGGTGTGAAAACAAGGCATGATCACAAACATAAAACACTGCATTATAAAAAAAAAATCTGCAAAACACTTCCCCAAAATAATAGCATCATAATAATTATATCACGCTCAACGAGCAAGCTTCACCAAGCCTAGCCTACTAAGACAACAACTCAGAGTGTCTTAGATACTTGCTGTGATATATATAATGCACTTATATACTATCAAAAAGAAAGAGTTTTTATGTGAGGTTTTTATATTTGTAATGGTGTTTCTGGCGGCATTGCACTACAGGGGCAAGCCTAATTTTTCTCCACTTCACCAAACACACCTGTGGTGATCTACCCTGGGTCCTCCACCCTGGCCAAACAGTCAGCTATCACATTGTCACAACCGGCAATATGGCGAATGTCCAGACTATACTCCTGCAACATTAAAGACCATCTAGTTAGCCTCATATTCTGGTTGTGGAACTGATTAAAAAACTTCAAAGGGTGGTGGTCAGTATAAATCACCACGACTGGGCCAAAAGCGGGAGATACACCTCAAAGTGCCTGAGCGCCAGCACAATAGCCAGAAGCTCCTTCTCTACTACTGAATAGTTCTTTTGTGCTGAGTTGAACTTTTTCGAAAAGAAGCTTACTGGGTGTTCCACACCTTCCCTATCTGTCTGTAACAAGGCGGCACCAGCCCCTACGCCGCTAGCATCTGTCGCTAGCTGGAAAGGTCTTGAAAAGTCGGGGGCCCTGAGTATGGGGTGATTGCACAACAGATGCTTCACCAGTGAAAAAGCCTTCTCACACTCAGGTGCCCACCAAAACGTTTTTGTCTTTGCCAATAAGTCCGTCAGAGGAGCCAACACCGAGGAGTATCCGCGGATGAATCTGCGGTAATACCCAATCATGCCCAAGAACCTCATGATCTGTCTTTTGGTGGTCGGCCTGGGGAACTGGTTAATAGCCTGTATCTTGGAAAGGGGGGGGGCACACCTGGCCTAACCCTACCACAAACGCCAGATACTGCACAGTTGCCCGAACAAAGTCACATTTGCCCAGATTGACCACCAAATGAGCCTCACTCAGTTTCCTGAACAGCGCCCCGATGTGCTCGCAATGGCTCTCAAAGTCATCGTCGTAAATTATCACATCATCAAGATAAACGGTGCAGTTAGGGATCTCCGCCACTAACTCGTTCATCAGGCATTGGAAAGTTGCAGGTGCATTCTTCAGGCCATACGGCATAACGTTGCAACGGTAAGTATTCCCATCCACCACAAACCCGCACACCTGCTTCGCCCGCTCAGACAACGGCACCTGCCAGTAACCCTTGACAAGATCCACCTTGGTGAGGTAACGTGCACACCCGATCTTATCAACACTGTCATCTACGCAGGGAAGAGGGTAAGCATTGGTGGGAGTTAAACCGTTCAACTGCCTGAAGTCAATGCAAAACCTGACCTTGCCATCTGGTTTGGGCTGCAGAGTGACGGGAGATGTTCACCTAACCGCCCCTTTTTCTATCATTCCTCTCTCCAACATGTAGCCTAACTCCGCTCGGAGAGCCGAAAGTTTAATGGGAGGTACACGATAAGGCACTGATTTAAAGGGGGGGTGGTCTCCAACGTCCACATCATGCACCGCATGAGTTGTGAGGCCTGGGTGCTCGGCAAACACAGTGGGGTATGAACAAAATAGGTGCTGGATCGCTGCACGCTGTTGCTCAGGTAGGTGCTCTAGTGCCTCAACAGCCACCTGGTTCGTGTTCCCCGCCCACTGATCCGCCGAGACATGACAATCCCAGCTCTCCTCCACCTGTTCCTCACTGCCCCCCTCTCCTTCTCCACCTTGGCCACTGCAAGCCAACACAGGGACAGTAAGCTGCTCAGGTGGGTGCCTCACGAACTCTTTTAGCAGGTTCACATGACAGAGCTGATTTTTCTTCTGCCTATCCGGAGTAGCCACAAGGTAATCTAGGTCAGACAACTTGCGCACGACCTTGTAAGGACCGACAAACTTAGCCGACAGGGGATGGCCTACTAAGGTCAATAAGACCAAAACCTCCTGTCCAACCACAAACTCCCGGAGCTTTGCCTTAGTATCATATCGATCCTTCATCAAGGCCTGATTATCTACCAAATTTCTCCCTGCCAACTCCAGGCTCTTCAGCATCCTGTCTCTACTCTCGAGGACATACTTAATTAGAGAACATGGTTGCACAGTCCTGTCCCAGATTTCTTTAACCATGCTCAGAGGACCTCTAACCTGATGCCCGAAAACTAGCTCGTTGGGACTAAACCCAAGGCTCTCCCCAGGTACCTCTCTTGCTGCAAACAAAACGTACGGTAGCCCCAGGTCCCAATCCTTGCCGTTCTCCAAACAGTAGCACCGCAACATGCTTTTCCAAGTGGAATGCCATCTTTCCAACACCCCTTGACTCTCTGGGTGATAAGCTGAAGAGACAACCGTACGAATCCCATACTGCTGCATGGTCTGTTTGAAGAGTGTGGACATGAAATTCGACCCTTGGTCCGACTGGATTTCCTGCGGGTACTCGTACCTCGAGCAATACAACAGCAAATTTCGCACAACAGTTTTAGACTTGCCATTTCTCATAGGGTATGCATCAGGGTAGCGAGTGGAGACATCCATGAGGGTTAGCAAAAACCTGTTACCTGCACTAGTGGGAGGCAGAGGGCCTACCATCATCGATGATAACCATGCTGAAGGTCGGACCAATAGCAGGCACTGGGTGCAACGGAGCCTTAGGTATGCTCTGATTGGGCTTTCCCATCCTCTGGCAGGTACCACACATCACCACCCATGCCGAAACTTGGGATTTAACACCTTACGAGCGGCCTATGCGGTTTATTTATGTGTACCGCACAGCGGGGTGTTTTTAGCCAAAATAGGGCTGTTTACGTGATCATTTTCATTCCTAAATAAGACCCAGAATGTAAAACAAGTACCTATCCCTGAAAGGGCATAAACAGAGCTTTCGAATGACACCATAACGATCCTTGTATGATGGATAGTTTTCTTGCAATAACCGTGCAACGCGAGTGCAAAAAGCAGGTAATTCGGTACTTTCAGTACATAATTGAGTATGTAGCGAGTGAGAGAGGGAGGAGGGAGCTGAGATTTGTGTCAGTAGGTTCGCCGCGGTGGTCTGGAGCAGTCATACGCTCGCTAGTCTCCTGCCACCACTTGTCTCTCTCTCTCAGCCACATTACGTGCTGAAATTGCCACTCGAGTTATGTCGAGCGCCGCCACATAGTCCAGCTTTATTTAACTCGACTTATGTTGCTCGCCGCTAATTATGGGTTAATACCTGGCCACCAGAACAACCTAGATAACGAAACCAACGTTTTTCTCACACCCAAGTGACCTGCCAAAGGAACATCATGCGCCAACTGGAACAGGCTATCACGACACTTCTCAGGAACCACCAACTGGTCAACCACTCTTGCCCCACCATCCCAACTATGTCTGGGATCCAAAAAACGGTGGTACAGGATTCCCCCAACATGAAAAAAATCTCCCGACTTTGCATCCCCGTCCTCGTCGAGTTCAATCGCCCCGTTCCCACAACTCTCAAGCCCCGGATCTTCTGCTTGCAACCGACATATTCCAGGGTGCCAACCTATCTAAGTGCTCCTGAAGCAACTTGTGGCCACCCCCAATACTATGCTGCTCAAGCTTCGCCTGCTTCGCTTGGGAACGTTTCTGTCGCGGAGTCCTATCACACACAACCATGTCACTAGGGCCTAGGAGGGACAGGTTCTGGGGCCACTCCGGACCTCATAATGGGTGCAAGTACTGAGTCACCAAGGAGTGTCGCTGGATCCAAACTCTCAACCCGATCAGCCTTGACTTTCTCCTTCCGACCCTTCCTCCGCTGGCCTAGAACTTGGGTACTAGGCTGTGACACCTGAGCGGACTGAGACCTGGTGACAGCACAAGCCATCTGCGTCATCTGACACCTCTCCAGCCACTCTTGCCCCTCCCTACTCGTGTTGGCCGCCCTCTCGGCAACGACTAAGGGTGGAACCTCGGAAGTGGGCACCGCAAAGTCGTTGCCGAGAAGGAGGTCGACCCCCTCAACTGGCAATTTCTCCAGCACACCCACATCCAACTCCCGTGTCACACCGTCTACCTCAAGCTCCACTCTGACCAGCGGGTAAGACCGCGTAGCATTGATGCCTTGAACCACCACAACCCGAGCCTCGTTAATTGGCTTGCCAGTGAAATTCTTAACAAGTGTCTGGGAAGCGCCCGTATCACGCAACAACTCAAGCCTATGCCTCACACCAGCCCACCTCAAAGTGCCGTGCCCCCTATGACCTCAAAAAACATCACGGACGGGTGACGAGCCCTCCTGCTGCTTCTGCACCGGCGATGACTTCGCAACCGACTGTTTACCCCGGGCAAACGTGGAAGACCTCAAAGACACTCCAATGTTGCTCACTAGTGACACCACTGCTGTAGGCGGTGCGCTCGGACATGAGCGCGCAATATGCCCCTTCTTATGACACTTGAAACATTCCACCTCACTCTTGGACTTCCCCTGAGATGGGTAAGGGCCCTGGCCTTTTTTTAACGGGAAGGGTTTCGACTTGGGATCATAATTGGTAACAGTACTCTTGAATGGATAATTGTTTGTGTCATTAATTCGGGGGGGTGGAGTGGTACGCCCCTTGTTACCTGCCTCAGCTCTCTGTGCAGACCCACACCCGCGAATCAATGACAACCTGAGGTCAGCCAGCTCAGCCGCCTCTTGTAGAGTTTTCGGTCGTTTTTCTTTAAGGTTAAGAGTCAAGTCACTGCCAGTACATTTAAAAAATTGTTCCAGCAACACTAGTTGTTTTACTGAATCAAAAGTAGTTGCCTTCTCCGACCTTAACCAATTTTCGAATGCATATGACAGCTCGCTAGCGTGTTCCTGGAAAGTACTCTCCTTTCTTTTTGGAACCGCCCTAAAATTCAGCCTATAGGTCTCTGGCTGTAGCTCATACGCCCTCAGGACAGCCTCTTTCAACAACTCGTAATTCACACCGGAATCTAGGGGCAAAGCATCGTACGCCTTGAGTGCTTTCCCCGTCAATCGTGAAGAAACAAGGGCTGCCCACTTCTTCTCGGGCCATTGGTGCTCCTGGCACTTTTTCTCGAACCGGAGAAAATATTCTGTAACTCCCAACTCATCAAACACTGGAATAAACTTTAATAGATGCGACAGGGACTGGTCATGGGCTCGGCCCCCCTGGGCGACCCGGTTCCTCGTCACCTCTACACGAGTTTTCTCTAGGTCAACATCGGCATGATACCTTTCAGACTCAAACTTGCGCTCAGACTCTCGCTCACGCTGCTCGAGCTCAGCCTCATGCTTTCGCTGCTCGATTTTGGCGAGCTCGAGCTGAAACAACATCTCGGCAGACAAACCTTGAGGAGGGGGTGCTACTATCGGGGACCCACCCCGTGAATTACCTAGAGGCATACCCAACCGCCAGCGGGCATCGGCCTGCAGGAACATACTCGGCTCCGGAACCCGAGGGGGCGCCACGGTAGGAGTCGAGTGGAATAGGGGCTGGGCCAAAGGTGCCCCAGCTCCCGCTCCACCCGAACCCCCATGCACCCCACCCAGCACACAGGCAACCAGCTCACCTCTCGACAAACCGCTAGTACCGGGAAACCCTAAGACCGTGGCCACACACTGCAGTCCGTACCGGTCTAGCCCCGACACACGATCCGCTGACACAGGCTCCTCCAAAAATATCCGAGCATCCTCCTCATTGTTCACCACCCGAACGCTGCATAACAACTCCACCTTCTCCACCTCCTCTCCTGCCTCTCGCACTGTGCCCTCACTATGCTCAGACCCGTCCAGTGACATGATGGAGTCAACAACAAAAAATCTCAGTCAAGACAAAAGTAGCCAAACTTTCGCATAGCTTTATTCACCAAAAAATATTCGAAGATGTTCTTGAGTGCAATACTAGGTCACCAATAACTCCAACAAGTTCTATGTATCCTCAAAACAATGTCTACTGCCAACAATGCGAGAAATAAATTCAACCCCAAATGGCAATAAGATTTCTCCAAAAAAAAAAATGCAATATTCAATTCACTATATTCTGGTCTAGGGTCGCCATTTGTTACGACCGGCACTACGAAATAAACAAGGGCACTTAATGATGGACTAGATGATAGGCTATATCTGCAACAACGGTACGTACGCTAATTCCAACACCCTAGAACTATTACGCCGGTGAACAAAAACACTTAAAACCCTTCAGAGTTAATCTACTGGATAACGGGGTATCAATTAACACCTTACGAGCGGCCTATGCGGTTTATTTATGTGTACCGCACAGCGGGGTGTTTTTAGCCAAAATAGGGCTGTTTACGTGATCATTTTCATGCCTAAATAAGACCCAGAACGTAAAACAAGTACCTATCCCTGAAAGGGCATAAACAGAGCTTTCGAATGACACCATAACGATCCTTGTATGATGGATAGTTTTCTTGCAATAACCGTGCAACGCGAGTGCAAAAAGCAGGTAATTCGGTACTTTCAGTACATAATTGAGTATGTAGCGAGTGAGAGAGGGAGGAGGGAGCTGAGATTTGTGTCAGTAGGTTCGCCGCGGTGGTCTGGAGCAGTCATACGCTCGCTAGTCTCCTGCCACCACTTGTCTCTCTCTCTCAGCCACATTACGTGCTGAAATTGCCACTCGAGTTATGTCGAGCGCCGCCACATAGTCCAGCTTTATTTAACTCGACTTATGTTGCTCGCCGCTAAATAAGGGTTAACTAGGTTTTAGTGCACTTCTACAAAGGCTTTCCGGTGACGGTAAAGCCAACTCACAACAGGAGTACTTACGTTACGAAAATGCTCTTAAGTAATAACAATGCTTGAATAAACTATAACTGAAATTCCCTCACTTAAGATCCACACCAGACATGTCAAAACTATTTTGCAGAATCTCTCAGTAGATAAGGCTCCAGGTCCAGATGAAATTCCTCCAATAGTACTTAAGAATTGCTCCTTGGTGCTCGCTCCTGTATTGGCAAAAATTTTCCGTCTGTGTACTCATACCTCATGCTTCCCAGTACCCTGGAAAGAAGCAAACATCCATCCAGTTCCTAAAAAAGGTGCCTCTTCAGATCCATCAAACTACAGACCAATAGCTATAACTTCCACTCTTGGTAAAGTCTTTGAAATTATATTAACACCTTACGAGCGGCCTATGCGGTTTATTATATGTACCGCACAGCGGGGTGTTTTTAGCCAAAATAGGGCTGTTTACGTGATCATTTTCATGCCTAAATAAGACCCAGAACGTAAAACAAGTACCTATCCCTGAAAGGGCATAAACAGAGCTTTCGAATGACACCATAACGATCCTTGTATGATGGATAGTTTTCTTGCAATAACCGTGCAACGCGAGTGCAAAAAGCAGGTAATTCGGTAGTTTCGGTACATAATTGAGTATGTAGCGAGTGAGAGAGGGAGGAGGGAGCTGAGATTTGTGTCAGTAGGTTCGCCGCGGTGGTCTGGAGCAGTCATACGCTCGCTAGTCTCCTGCCACCACTTGTCTCTCTCTCTCAGCCACATTACGTGCTGAAATTGCCACTCGACCTATGTCGAGCGCCGCCACATAGTCCAGCTTTATTTAACTCGACTTATGTTGCTCGCCGCTAATTAAGGGTTAAATAATCACATAATTAAGCATCTTGAGAATAATAAATTAATCAGTGATAGGCAATATGGTTTTAGACGATGTCGATCAACTGCAGACATGCTTTGCCTTCTTACGCATCAAATCAACCAAGCTACAGACCAACATGGTGAAACACATACAATAGCACTGGATATATCAAAGGCATTTGATAGAGTCTGGCATCAATCCTTATTGTCGAAGATGTCACACTACGGCCTTCCATCATTAGTTCCACTAATTTCTTCTTATCTTCATAACAGAAAAATACGTGTAATGGTAGATGGCCTTTATTCTCAATTTCACTCAATAAATGCTGGTGTTCCCCAGGGATCAGTTTTGGCCCCAATTCTGTTCCTCATTCATATCAATGATCTCATATCTACCACTCATAATCCAATACATTCCTACGCAGATGACTCAACACTCCACAGTTCCTTCACATTTACCAATTCTTTCACCCAACCCGATCTTATAAATTCAAAAATAAACACTGCAATTTCTCTGAACCAGGACCTTTCTAGAATTAATGGATGGGGACAAAAGAATCTAGTTTCCTTTAATGCACAGAAAACCAAATACATTCAATTTTCTAACCGACAGAATCTCACTGACTCCCATATATTTTTTAATTATGTAAATATTCCCACTTCCCCTAGTATTGACATTCTCAGTGTAACATTAACTACTAACTTGAGCTGGACATATTATGTTAGAAGCATTGCTAAGAATGCCTCTAAAAAACTGGGACTCCTGTACAGAGTTCGAGAATTCTTCACTGACGAGCAGTTGGCCGTGATATATAAAAGTCATGTGCGTTCTCAGATGGATTACTGTTCACCTCTGTGGGGTGGAAGTGGAGTGGTTGCATTGAGGCAGTTGGACAAAATTCAAAATAAAGCTATTAGATTAATCAATAACCCTGCAATCACACAGGACCTTCCTACATTATCCATACGAAGAAACGTTGCATCCCTTGCATTATTCTACAGATATTTTCACAGCAATTGTTCCGAGGAACTTGCTTCAATTGTGCCGCCTCTCCACATCTTTCTCCGTAGAAATAGGGCAGCTGAGAGCGCCCATGAATTTACACTTTCTCCTCCACAATGCAGAACTTCTGCTTATCAGAATTCATTTATCCCCAGAGCTACTACTCTTTGGAATTCACTTCCCTCGAATTGCTTTCCACAAACTTACAATCTACAAATGTTTAAATACAGTTGTTACAAACATTTTATGAATGGAGGATGCCTTTAGGCACATGGACCTTTTTGTTTTATCTGTGTTTTTCCTTCCTCCGTTCATTGTCTCTTAAAAAAAAATAATAATAATAATATTTAATAAAGAAATAAATGCTTACGTTAACTTTAGTGTGAGTCTGTACTCAACACTAACTCTACAATGCTCTATGAAAACACTGGAAGTCTAGTCCTACAGCAATCAGATAAGGAATCTTCTGAAAAGGTCTGATGCTCTAAGATGCTCGTTAATATAGAACAGAAATAAATGCAGGGGCAGGACACCAAAGCGTGTATCTTAACACCTTATGAGCGGCCTAGGCGGTTTATTTATATGTACTGCCCAGCGGGGTGTTTTTACCCAAAATAGGGCTGTTTACGTGATCATTTTCATGCCTAAATAAGACCCAGAGCGTAAAACAAGTATCTATCCCTGAAAGGGCATAAACAGAGCTTTCCAATGACACCATAACGATCCTTTTATGATGGCTAGTTTTCTTGCAACAACCGTGCAACGCGAGTGCAAAAAGCATGTAATTCGGCACTTTCCCCATACAATTCCGTATATAGCGAGTGAGAGAGGGAGGGAGGAGGTGGGATTCGTGTCAGTAGGTTCACCGCGGTGGTCTGGAGCAGTCATACGCTCGCTACTCTCCTGCCACCACTTGTCTCTCTCTCTCAGCAACATTACGTGCTGAAATTGCCACACGATCTATGTCGAGCGCCGCCAGATAGTCCAGATTTATTATACTCGACTTATGTTGCTCGCCGCTAATTAAGGGTTAAATACACCAATAAGTAGGATACATATATACAACAAGGGAGTGCAACAACTCTGTGACAGCACTAATAATAACCACTCAGAAACAATACTTCCTTAGCCAACGTAACAGCCAAACTGGGTTGTGCACTATGCATCAACCTTGGCTAAAATAAGGCGTGAATAATTCCTAAAGCATACACAATGAAAGTTAATAAACACAATGCTGTCTTCCTCACTAATAAAGTCTAGCAGTGGCATAAAAGGTACTAGGAAACTAGGCAGAGCGCAAGCATGCTCGTAGCCTACTGTCTCCCCTTGAACAGATTTCCCTTATGTTACGTTAAGTGACTTGGAGGCTCTCTTGGTAAGTCCAGATCTCTAGAATCTGGTCTTACCCTGGCGCTCCACAAAGGTCAACAAAATGAGGTAGCAATCATACAGGTAAGAGTAGGCAAAAGCCCTTTACCGGTATACTGCTACACTCGCAAAGGAAAATATGCACAAGGGTTACAGGCTAGCTAGCTTCGTCGATGTTGTACAGGCTCTGACTTGCCACATACATAACTCAAACAACGACCAAAGATACCTTCCACTGTCTAGCATTAAATAATGGGAAAGAACAGCTCAATAATTAGAAGCACCCCAACACTAGGCTACCATATGACTATGACTCTAATAATCCCTAACGCTAGTGCAAACATAAATGTGAGAGCTGGTGCTGGTAATACGACTGGCCGACTATGGAAGTCGTATGCAGAACCAGAAGGGATAAGTAATTGAATAAAGATGGAAGTATGGAAAGAAGTTCAGAGAGAGAAAGTAGTATAGGGGGTTATATGGGGGACAGATTGCAAAGGACATGTAGGACCAAGCACGCTATGCCAAGCTCTGCCGGAGAAACGCGGCAGGAGCCCCACAGGACTAACAAAGGCAGCGGCACCCAATCACAGACGACTACGTCACGAGGAGCAAGCGTCACGTGACGCGTCAGGCCCGCCGACCACTCACAAGCGTGGGAAACTCCTCCGAGCGAGGGAGGCAAACGTACATACACACGCACATACTACCACCTCACTGCCTACCTCGCTCTTTCTCCTTTAACTTCACACAATGCATCTTATATTCTATGAATGATATAAAATACTTCCAAGTGTCACAGACAAGAATAAAGACCACCACTGATCTGTCTGTGACAACATGAACTCTATAAAAGAAAGAACATCGTTCTACGATTATTGTAGCCCATTTCACTGCCCTGGCGACCGCTAGCGAGTTACGAGTGCATTCTGGCAAGCTGGCCAGGGTAACAATATATTGTTACGAGGGCAGGTTTAGGGGAAAACAGATGCTCAAATAGCCTAGCCCACAGCACCCTCACCCTGCAACAGACACGCTCTTAATATCTGACTCAAACACCAAGACACGCAGGTTCTCTAGGAAAAATGGTTATCTTCCTTTTGGCTCTATTAACAGCAACAAGGAGACACAAAAATATCGATTGCCCCCGAGTCTGGTAGATAATGTGTATAATATTTAAGAGTCCTCTTCTAGACTGCACCTAACTGAGGATATATAACGCTGCCAGACTCCCAGACACTTCATAGTATGCCCAATCGCTTAGGAATTAGTAATAATATAAAGCCGAAACATGGGGGAGAGTCTGGAGCACTAATCTAAGACATGGAACACAAGAGTTGACATACCAGTGGTCCAGTAGGTTGGGGATATGTTACCCTTGAGCATACCTCGAAACCACTGTGAATGTCAACTTCAATAATGAAGGAGAAATATACATATAATATAAATAGGCAATGCAGTTAAACAATGGGAAAGAATGCACGGAAGAACAGGGTGAAGCTTATATCTTAAAATTGCCAAAGAAGTGAATGCAGTAATTTATAGTAAACTATAGATGTTGAAATAAAACAATATGCTCAATATGACTCCATCCCCTGCTATGCTCCAATCAAATAAAGAATAAAAAAGAAATATGCGGTATGCAAGGGAAACAAAAGGAGCACGCTCGACAGACACCCACAAGCGATGTTGACACAACGAAAAGCAGGAATAGAGTGAGCTCCCGCGGCCACAAGATATCCCAGGGCCACGCGAGGGAGGGAAGGACAGCGCCAGGCACCGCCAGACTATGCAATTAACTAGGCAGCCTGTGCTCTCATTAACAATACAAAAGTAATCAGGTAAAACATAAGACAACATTGTGTGAACTTATGATAACGAAAACAATCGCACAAAGGCTAAATTAACTAACTTATGTATAGGGCTGCCCTGACGGCAACACTAGACTACAGGGCGCCACCCAAGGGCTCGCTCGTGGGAACGAAGACAGAGGCTAGCCTGGCTACCAGGCCCCTCACACGGCAATATGACGTCACTGCTGGACACAAAGCTATGTAAATTATTATAACACACATACAACTGAACTGAGGTTATATAAGTTCAGGGAAATGTGACACCCTCACACCCAGGGGGAGTCTGTTGGTGCATCTTGAACAACAGACTGTTCATACTTCAATAACACTACAAGACATACACAACTAGGTCTACAGTCTTTTTAGTATTTTTATAGTTTTTATATTTTTGTATTTAAATATTTTCTTATATACAGAAACACAGCAACTCCTACTTTACGACCCTACGCTGGGTTATATATGGCAACCAACAAGCACCAGACGTAAGCATGCTAATCAAACCAAAGTAGGAGGCTACACCAACACTGACTGAACGGCGAGGGTTCTCCTTAAAACATACCCTCCCGTAACAAACAATCAGCCATAACATTATCAGTGCCCTTAACATGCCACCCATCCAAACTGTGTTCCGGCAGCAAAACAACACCGGACACTGATAAACTGTCCAGTCCATCCCAAGACTGACACTTCTCTTCGCTCTCTCCGGCAACGGGACCTGCCAATAACCTTTCACTATTTCCACCTTAGTGATAAATGAGGCAGCCCCTGTCAGGGATAATGCACCAACACTACTGCAACCAACACAAAAACGGATCTTGCCCCTCAAATCAGGTTGCAAAGTCCCTGGCAAAGACCACTCACGATATCCCTTATCCCTCAGACCCTTCTCCAACATGTAGTCCAGCTCTGCGTTTAAGACAGGCTGTCGAACAGGATTTATACGGTAGGGAGCCAACTTGAGCCTTGCACTGTCTCCAGCCTCTATGGCGGGTGCCACCCCGGACATCAGGCCTGGAGAATCAACAAACAGGCGGAAGGACTGCCACAGCCTAGTAAACAACTCCTCTTGGCGCTTAGGAACAAGAGGTTGCGACTTATCTTGAAGAACAACATGCTCATTGCCCTCCCACAACCCAGCGGGGACCGCAGTCTCTAAACTATAGTCTCCCTCTTTCTCCACCTCCGTCCCTAATACAGCCAGGTCATGAGAGAGACAATTTATACCACCTGTGCAGTCACTCCCACAGTTCATAAGTGCCAAGGCTTCCCCGCCGATACCATACATGCGCACCCCCACATTCCTTGCGGCTACACCTACCTGCGCAGCATCACCGCCTTCAGCGCCACGGCCAGATGCAGTCGGTCTATGGTAGGGCTGTTGCATTTTTCTAAGGCAGCATTGGGAGGCTATGCGACGGTCGGGCGTATCTATTACATAGTTAACCTCACCAATCCGTTTAATGTCCTGATACTGACCACAAACCTTTGCAGCCATGGTTCGACCCTGAACTGACAACCATGCCAAAGCCTCGTCGCCCACCTTGAACACCCCAGATTTAGCCTGGTTGTCACAATGGTCTCTTATCTTGGTGTTCATGCTGCTAACCTGGATAGCCTCCGGGTATCTAGTGGTAGTATCAATTAAAGGGTGCAAGTATTTATCTCCCGAACTGGTGGGTAATAAGGGACCAACCATGTCAACTATGACACAAGTCAATGGCGGTTCAACTGCAGGTGTAGGGATCAAAGGTGCCACGGGTATTCCTGGGTGGGGTTCTCCAACTACCTTACCGATATGACACATCAAAAAAGAAGCCACCGATGCATGCATATTAGGCCACCATAAATGAGAACGTAGCCTATCAGTAGTCTCACATACCCCTAATTTACCCACCAGTGGTGCCACCTGCATTAGCCTAACCAGCTCCTCCCTGAACTGGGCAGGCACCACTAGCTGCTCCTCCCCCAAACCTGAGTTCGTATCCGGCTTCCACTGCCGATACAACAATGCCCCCTTTTCAACAAATTTCTCTGCTTGACCGTTCTTCCCACCAGTCGTACCAACCTTCTTAAACAGGAGGCCCAGACTGGGGTCCTCTTGCTGCAACTTGCTCAGTTTATTTCTAGGTAACTCCATCAAGGCAGTTACCTCTGACCTCTCAAAAATATCAGAAGGTGGAGTCGGTTTCACTAAGTCAGACTCCTCGTCCGGCACTAGGTCACCTCTACTAATCTCGGTAGCCTCACTAGGGTCAGCCAAGCCCACAGTTGCCTCCGGACCAGTGTCATCTAGTAGTGCATCATGGGATGGCCCGCACTCATGGCTGTCGGCCCCCACATCCACTAAATCATCCACCTGCTGTGCCAAATGTGCCACTGATTGGGTCACTGCACCAACAGGGTAGATAGAGTCCATGTTATCTTCTTGCAAACAACAACCACCAGGGGATACAAAAGCAGCCTCAGCGACGACTATAGGAGGCGGGAAAACTACCTCCCCTGCCAAGACAGTCCCGAGCAAAAAGTCCACCCCCTCAACTGGCAGAGTGTCCACTATAGCCACCTTACACTCGGCAGTCAAAAGTGGGCACTCTAGGGTCACCGGGACTAAATCACAGAATTGTTCACTGTTGATTCCCCTGCACATCACAAACTCTCCCGTACTAATAGGTCCCCCTGTCAGGTTGCGACACATGGATTGTTGCGCCTCAGTATCCCTTAACACCTTGACAGGGTAAGTCTGCTCCCCAACCCGTACAAATCCATCATGTAGGAATGGCCGACACCACTCAGGGGAAGTCTGATTATGCTCAGGTGGTGATACCATCTGGGGCGGCAAAGTGCTTACTACCCTGTTTCGCGCTGGCCAACACTGCCCCCCAAACTCACCAGTACCTGGCTTGCCTTTCACAGGCACCTCCCCTAGTGTCTCCACCAACTGGACAGCCTTGGGTTCCTGGGTAGCCTTCCATTTAGCACACTGAGGTTTAATATGGCCCTCTTGTTTACAAAAATAACACTTCCGTAGAAGGTTGCTGGTTGTCAGCCTGGGTATAATGTTGTGTCTTATTTGTGGTACCTTTGGGTGATGATGGGCGAGCTGATATTGTGGCTGCTTGGTGCACAGTGTTACGACCGGGACTACGAATAAAACAAGGGCACTTAATGATTGGACTAGTAATAGGGCACTATGCAACAATGGTACGCTAGATCCAAACCCTCGAACTTATATGCCGGCGAACAAAAACACCTATACCCTCCAGAGGTAATCTGCGATAGCGGGGTATCCTTAACTGGGCATAAATGTACTCTGCTTCAGGCTAACCCACACTGGTATTGCCTGATAACAAACAAGATGCAAGTTACGTTAAAATGCATAAAAAGGAATCTATGGAAAGATCAATTAAATCACTGCAAGATTTAATACAATAAAAAGATGCTTCAATACAGTTACTCTAAACAACAATAAACTCTTCACTCCTATCTGAAAGAAAGTGAAGTATAGTCCTACAGCATAGACCTGGAAACTTCTGAAGAAAGTCTGATGCTCATAAGATGCTCGTATCTTAAACTATATAAAGGCAGGAGGCAGGACACCACACGTGTAAATTGAATACACTAAAAGATAGGACATATAATGTTAACTGACACGAGAATACTATAAATGCGCAACGGTAGCAATGCTCGACACTAAAAGAAGTACTTCCTCATCAACGAAACAGTCTGCTATGGTTGTGCGGCTCAGCAACAACCTAGACTAATAAATGCGGTGAATAATAATGCGTACATATCAAAGAGCTTATATTAAATACTAACAAGTGTCTACTCGATTAATAATGTCTAGCTGGGATACTCGAGGTAAGGAACTGGGGTTGAGCAAGACAGGCTCGTAGCCTAGCGATGTCCTTAACCTAAGAAGTGCGCATGGGGGTAATTAGAAACGTCCGCCTGTGCTGACGTATTTGAGCTGTTTCCATCACTAAAATATTCATTTTACCATAAATAGCATTAATACTTATCCATACGCGCCTATTATGGGTTGATTATAAAGGTATTAACCTGAAACAACAATAAAACGAGTGAAAACAGCGTTTGGATGGTCAAAATCGGAGATACAGGCCGCGAGTTATATAATGTATGGGTGAGGCAACCTGCTTTCCCGCCAATTTCCCCCAAGGCCACTGAGACACAGTCGATCGATACTCTCTCTCTCTCTCTTGCACTCGCTTGCTAACAGAGATGACAATGCCCTGCTTGCAACTCGCTAATGTTAGCACGAAAATATACCTCAGAATAAGGGAATAACAGGGAAAATAGGTGATAACTGAAGGAGGGGAGGAAAGTGGGGAAGGAGGGGAGGTAGAGGAGTGATATTTTTCATGGCCCAGGGGCAAAAAAAATAAAAAATAAAAAAATAATAATAAATGTTTTTTTTTTTTCGATGTTTAAAGTTGATTTTTTTTTTTCTGACTCTTAAGAGTCTTCCCGCAGTCCGCCGGGGGAACTCTTAAGAGTCTTCCCGTAGTTCCCGGGTTAAGACTGCATCCTTTAAGTTACGTTAATTGACTAGGGTGCTCTCTTGATAGATCCAGATCACAAGTATCTGGTTCTATCCCGGCGACCCTATAAAGACAAGCAAAGAGGCAGCAAAGTGTGGAACCCTCAGGCCAGGCCAAAACCCTCAGTCAACGCAATGCTGAACTCGCAAAGGACGCAGCCTAAAAGACAACCCAGGCTACCACAGGACCGGTCGAAGTCGTGTAGGTATAAGCAAACCATACACACATCGGAGACAACGACTACAGTTACCTTATCCCAGTCTAGCATTAAATAAAAGAGCAGAAACACTAAATCAATAATGGAGACACACACAAAGTTCTTACCCTATACTAACTAAGAACCCTCAAACCTATTCTAAGTACATGTAAATATCTCAGAGGACGGCGCATGCAATACAATGGGCCGGCTATGGAAACCGTATGCAGAACCCAAGGGGAGTGTTGTGCAGTTAATAGAGGTTAGAGTGTGGAAAGAGAGAATCGAGTGAGAGAAACAGTGGTAAAGGTGGTGATCGGGGGAGAGTATGCAAGGGGATGTTAGAAGCACGCGCGCCAAGCCTGTCCTGAGGAGAACAGCTCCTGGGAACCCTCATGGAGGAGGTTAGTTACACAGGAGCCCGCAAGGGCGCAATGGTCGGCCAATCACGGGCCGAGACGTCACAAGGCAGCAGGCGTCCCTAGGACGCCCCAGGATCCGCCAGCCAATCAAGGGCGGGGGAAAGCCCGCGCGCGAGCGGGAAAACTCCTCTGAGCGAGGGAGGCAGCACATACATACACACGCACATATTACCACCACGCTCTCGCCTCTCTCTCTCCTTAGAACTTTACACAATGCATCTTATATTCTATTAATGATATAAAATACTTCCCGTTGTCACAGATGAAAACAAAGACCACCACTGGACTGTCTGTGACAATGCGATTACTAGGAAAGAAAGAACAACATTCTCGGATAACTGTAGCCCATTTCGATGTCCCTGGCGCGCGCTAGTGGCTAACGAGAGGCGATTCTGCCAACGCTGATAGACGTCACACCCCGCCCAAGATATGGGATGCTCAACATTAGGCGAGCACCATATCTGACAAGGCAGAATGCCGACAAGACCCGCCACACCTAGCCACTCAACCAGAAATGAAATGCAAAGCTCAATCATAAATAAAACAACATTTTAGCATAAAGAAAATCTTATAACCCCTCCAAAACACAATAGTATAAATTTAGCCTGCTATGCTCCCAGAGTGAGCTTCACAGAGCCCAGCCTACTAAGTGAAAAACAGGTTCAACTTAGGACTTTAGCTATAACATTGACAACTTACAATTAACTATCAAAAAGAAAGAGTTTTTATGTTATTTTTTTTTATTTAATTTTAATGTTGTTTTTGACGGCTGCTCTACAGGGGCAAGTCTGATTTTCTCCACTCAAACCCACACACCTGTGGTGATCTACGCTGGATCCTCCACCCTCGACAAACAGTCTGTAATCACATTCTCACAACCGGCAATATGACGAATGTCTAGATTGTATTCTTGCAACATGAGTGACCAACGTGTCAGCCTCATATTCCGGTTGTGGAATTGGTTCAGAAATTTAAGAGGGTGGTGGTCGGTGTAAATCACCACGACTGGCCCGTAGGCAGGAACATATACTTCAAAGTGCCTGAGCGCCAACACTATTGCCAGCAGTTCTTTCTCCACCACAGAGTAGTTTTACTGAGCGGAATTAAACTTCTTGGAAAAGAAACTGACTGGATGCTCCAAACCTTCCTCGTCTGTTTGCATTGAGATGGCACCAGCCCCTACACCGCTGGCATCTGTTGTCAACTGGAATGGTCTTTCAAAGTCAGGGGCCCTGAGGATTGGGTGAGTGCATAGTAGGTGCTTGACCAGTGAAAAAGCCCTTTCACACTCAGGTGCTCACTTGAACTTTTTCTCTTTTGTTAGTAAATCTGTCAGAGGAGCTAACACAGTAGAATAACCCCGAATGAAGCAGCGATAGTAACCGATCATGCCCAAAAATCTCATGATCTGCCGCTTGGTGGATGGCCTGGGGAACTGGTTAATAGCCTGTATCTTGTTTTTGGGTGGGGCACACCTGGCCTAACCCGACCACAAACCCAAGATACTGCACAGTTACCCGGACAAAGTCGCACTTGCCCAGATTGACCACCAAGCTGGCCTCACTGAGCTTCCGAAACAAGGCTTCTATGTGCTCAGAGTGACTCTCAAAGTTGTCATCGTAGATTATAACGTCATCTAGGTAGACAGTGCAGTTAGGGATGTCAGCTACTAACTCATTCATAAGACTCTGGAAGGTTGCTGGGGCATTTTTAAGGCCATACGGCATCACATTGCAATGGTAGGTGTTCCCATCAACCACAAAACCCGCATACCCCCTTCGCCCGCTCAGACAAGGGCACCTGCCAGTAGCCTTTCACTAGGTCTACCTTAGTTAGAAACTGTGCCTTACCAATCTTGTCTACACTATCGTCAACACGGGGAAGGGGATAAGCATTGGTGGGAGTCAACTCGTTCAATCTCCGAAAGTCAATGCAGAAGCGAACCTTCCCGTCAGGCTTGGGCTGCAGAGTGACAGGAGATGTCCACCTAACTGCCCCCTTCTCAATCAACCCCCGTTCTAACATATGCTCTAACTCCGCTCTGAGGGCTGGGAGTTTAATGGGTGGAATTCTGTAGGGTACTGATTTAAAGGGGGGGGGTGATCTCCCACATCCACGTCATGCACCACTCGAGTTGTGAGGCCTGGGTGTTCTGCAAACACAGTGGGGTATGAAGCAAACAGGCGCTGCACGGCTGCACGCTGTTGCTCAGGCAGGTGCACTAGAGCATCGTCAGCCACCTGTCTGGAGTTCCCCGCCCACTGGTCAGCAGAGACATGACACTCCCAGTTATCTTCCACCTGGGCTTCACTGTCCCTCACTCCTTCTCCTCCATGACCACTGCAGGTCAACACAGGGACAGCGAGAGGCTCAGGGGGGTGCCTCACAAACTCTTTCACCAGATTCACATGGCACAGCTGATTCTTTTTACACCTATCTGGAGTAGCCACAAGATAGTCTAGGTCAGAGATCTTTTTTACCACCTTATAAGGGCCAGCGTACTTGGCAGACAACGGATGACCTGGCAGAGGTAACAGAATCAACACCTCTTGCCCCACCTTAAACTCCCGGAGTTTCGTCTTCTCATCGTACCTGTCCTTCATAAGTGCTTGCGACCCTCCCAAATTCCTACCTGCCAACTCAAGGCTTCTCAGCATTCTCTCTCTGCTCTCGAGGACATACTTTAACATGGAACATGGTTTTGCTGTGCCCTCCCAGATTTCTCTAACCATGTTGAGGGGGCCTCTGACCTGATGTCCGAAGACTAACTCATTGGGACTGAACCCTAGGCTTTCACCAGGTACCTCCCGAGCAGCGAATAATACATAGGGCAACCCAAGATCCCAATCCTTGCCATTCTCAACACAGTAACAACGCAGCATGCTTTTCAGAGTCGAGTGCCACCTCTCCAACACCCCCTGACTCTCTGGGTGATAGGCTGAAGAGACAACTGTACTGATACCGTGCTGCTGTATGGTCTGTTTGAAAAGGTTAGAAGTAAAGTTGGACCCTTGGTCTGACTGCAATTCCTGTGGGTACCAATACCTAGAACAGTACAATAGCAAGTTACGAACAACAGTCTTAGCAGTACCATTTCGCATGGGGTATGCATCAGGATAACGAGTGGCAACATCCATGATTGTGAGGAGGTACTTGTTGCCTGCACTAGTAGGGGGTAGAGGGCCAACCATGTCGATTATAACCTTACTGAATGGTGGCCCAATTACAGGAATAAGGTGTAACGGAGCCTTGGGAATACACTGGTTTGGTTTACCTACTGTCTGGCAGGTACTGCACATTGCCACCCATGACGCCACATGTGCCTTCATACCTGGCCACCAAATCAATTTCGCCAATGCTGCTACCGTCTTACGTACACCCAAATGCCCTGCCAACGGTACATCATGCACCAACCTCAGTAGGCTATCACGGCACACACTAGGCACTACCAACTGGTCAACCACTCTCGACCCACCCCCCCAACTCCGTCTGGGATCTAGAAAACGCCTGTACAAGATGCCCTCCACACGAAAGAAGTCCCCCGGCTTTGCATCCCCGTCCTCCTCAAGTTCGATTGCACCGTTACTACACTTCTGAAGCTCAGGATCACCTAGCTGCAGCCGACAGATATCCGAAGGAGCCAATTTATCGAGGTGCTCCCGGAGCAACTTATGGCCTCCCCCGGTACTGGACTGTTCGATCCTATCTTGCTTACGTGTGTAACGGTGCTGTCTCGGAGTTTTCTCACGCCCTACCTCCTCACCAAGTGTGACAAGTTCTGGGGCCACTCCGGACCTAAACATTGGTGCTAATACTGAGTCGCCAAGAAGAGCCGCTGGATCAAAACTCACAAAACTTCTCCCAACTTTAGCTTTCTCCTTCCGACCATACCTCCGCTGGTCTAGAGACCGAGGAATAGGCTGTGACACCTTAGATGCACGAGATCGGGTGACAACACACGCCATCTGCTGTAATTGACACCTCTCGACCAACTCCTGCCCCTCCCTACTCACGTCGGCCGCCCTCTCGGCAACGACTAAAGGTGGAACCTCAGAAGTAGGCACCGCAAAGTCGTTGCCGAGAAGGTCGACGCCCTCTACTGGCAGTTTCTCTACGATTCCAACATCTATCTCTCGTGTCACACCATCAACCTCCAGCTCCAATCGAACCAACGGGTATGACCGTGTAGCATTAATACCCTGCACCACAACTACCCGTGCCGCATTTATAGGTTGGCCTGTAAAGTTTTTCATCAGAGTCTGGGATGCACCTGTATCACGCAACAACTCCAACCCATGCTTGCAACCAGCCCAACTCACGCAGCCACGCCCTCTATGGTCGCAAAAAGCATCGCGGACAGGTTTCGAGCCTTCCAGACACTCCTTCACTGGCTGTGCCCCCGCATCTGACATATTACCCCGGGTAAATGCAGAAGACCTCAGAGACACCCCAACGTTGCTAGCCAAAGACACGACTGCTGTAGATTGGTTACTAGGGCAGGAACGTGCAAAATGACCCTTTTTATGACACTTAAAACACTCTACTTCACCCTTGGACTTCCCCTGAGGTGGGGAAGGGCCCTGACCTTTCTTAAATGGGACGGTTTTCGGTTTGTGATCAAAATTGGTATCATTGCTCTTGCTTTTGTTATTAAATGTTGCATCACTGACTCGGGGGGGGGTGGAGTGTTGCGCCCCTTGTTAACTGCATCGGTCCGTTGTGCAGACCCACACCCACGAATCAGCGATAATCTCAGGTCAGCCAACTCAGCTGCCTCTTGTAGAGTTTTAGGACGTTTCTCTTTGAGGTTCAAAGTCAGGTCGCCGCCTGTGCATTTAAAAAATTGCTCTAGAAGGACTAAATGCTCAAGCTCTCCGAACGTCGTCACCTTCTCTTACCTCAGCCAATTTCTCAAAGCATCAGACAGTTCCCGGGCATGTTCTAGAAAAGTGCACTCACGACCCTTCGTAACACCCCGAAACTTCAACCTATATGTCTCTGGTTGTAACTCGTACGCCCGCAGAACAGCTTCCTTCAGTACCTCATAATCGATGCAAGACTCCAAGGGCAACGCATCATCATTTAGGGGAGGTGTGGTGGAGTGGTCATGCCACTGGATTGGTGGTCCAATGGACCCGGGTTCAAATCCCGATATGTCAATGGGAAGATATTATTGGGATTGAATTTGTGCTGTACCTAGTATCAGTGCATTACCACAAAGCCCACCGAAATGCCAAAAAAATACCCTCATTGTTCCCTGATTAAATAACACTGTATGAATATTCCCATATTCAAAATATGTTACAGGGGGACAATGCCTAGTGAGTTCACTGCTCAATAGGTGGCGTTCTGAGAGTGAGGGTCTGAGTCTGGAGGGTGAGACGGTGAAGCACCTGAGCGAAGCAACCGGCCGCTTCAGAGATGGAGCTGTTTCGAGCCATGATGGTTGCTTCACATGTCTCACTCCCCAGACTGGAACAAGACCTCACGGGCTTCACCGTGTTGAGCGGTGGAATGTACAGGCTCTCAGCCTATGCCCGAGAGGGAGTAGTTGGAATATAGAAAAAAAAAAAAAAAAAAAAAAATATGCCTTGAGTCCTTTGCCAACCAACCTAGAGGAAACAAGGGCTGCTCACTTAACCTCGGGCCATTGGTGCTCCCGGTACTTCTTCTCAAAACGCAGGAAAAACTCGGTGACACCCGACTCGTCAAATGCAGGGACTAACTTAAGAAGGTGCGATAAAGACTGATCAAGACCTCGATTCCCAGAACCGAGACGCTGCCCTGTCGACTCCACCCGAGACTTCTCAAGCTCTATGCCTGCACAGTACTTCGTAGCCTCAACCTGAAGCTCAGCCTCACGTATGGCCTTTCACTCATCAGCCTGAATCCTAAGCTCAGCCTCACGTATGGCCTTTCTCTCCTCAGTCTGAATCTTAACCATCTCAAGCTGGAAGAGCATATCTGGAGTTAAACCTTGAGGAGGAGGAAATGCAACAATTGGAGACCCACCCAGTGATCCACCCAGGGGCAAACCACGCTGCCAGTGACTATCGGCCTGCGGGAACGTACTCGGATACGGTGTTCTAGAGGGCATGATGGGAGTAGAGTGGAGGGGGGGCTTGGCCGAAGGTGCCAAAGCACCCGCTCCACCCTGTGCACCACGCACCCCGCCCAGCACACATGCCACCAGGTCACTTCTCGTCATGCTGCTAGTGCCAACATGCCCCATGACCGTGGCCAAACACTGGAGACCATACCGATCAATCCCCGACACCCGGTCAACAGTAATAGGCATCTCCAGAAACTTCCTTGCATCCTCCTCACTAATTACTACTCTAATGCCTTCTAACAAACCCAACTTCTGCACCTCAGAGCCTGCTTCCCGTACTGTGTCCTCACTGTGCACTGATCCGTCGTTCGACATAGTGTCCACCGGAAATCCTCAACGTTTATATAAAAAAAAAAAGTACCTAAACTCTCATGTAGCACTATTCACTCAAAAAATGGTTGAAGACAACTCAACTGCTATACTACGTTGCCCAAAAAAAATCCAAGGTGTCCAAAATATTCTTCAAAACAAATGTCCAAAAATCCTGCAATTATTTCTTAGTTCACTAAACCCTAGACTAAGGTCGCCATTTGGTATGACGACTAAGATAAGATACTAGGCAAGGTCGCCATTTGTTACGACCGGGACTACAAATAAAACAAGGGCACTTAATGATTGGACTAGTAATAGGGCACTATGCAACAACGGTACGCTAGATCCAAACCCTCGAACTTATATGCCGGCGAACAAAAATACCTATACCCTCCAGAGTTAATCTGCGATAGCGGGGTATCCTTAACTGGGCATAAATGTACTCTACTTCAGGCTAACCCACACTGGTATAGCCTGGTAACAAACAAGATGCAAGTTACGTTAAAATGCATAAAAAGGAATCTATGGAAAGATCAATTACATCACTGCAAGGTTTAATACAATAAAAAGATGCTTCAATACAGTTACTCTAAACAACAATAAACTCTTCACTCCTATCTGAAAGAAAGTGAAGTATAGTCCTACAGCATAGACCTGGAAACTTCTGAAGAAAGTCTGATGCTCATAAGATGCTCGTATCTTAAACTATATAAAGGCAGGAGGCAGGACACCACACATGTAAATTGAATACACTAAAAGATAGGACATATAATGTTAACTGACACGAGAATACTATAAATGCGCAATGGTAGCAATGTTCGACACTAAAAGAAGTACTTCCTCATCAACGAAACAGTCTGCTATGGTTGTGCGGCTCAGCAACAACCTAGACTAATAAATGCTGTGAATAATAATGTGCACATATCAAAGAGCTTATATTAAATACTAACAAGTGTCTACTCGATTAATAATGTCTAGCTGGGATACTCGAGGTAAGGAACTGGGGTTGAGCAAGACAGGCTCGTAGCCTAACGATGTCCTTAAGACTGTATCCTTTAAGTTACGTTAATTGACTAGGGTGCTCTCTTGATCGATCCATATCACAAGTATCTGGTTCTATCCTGGCGACCCTCTAAAGACAAGCAAAGAGGCAGCAAAATGTGGAACTGGTACAGGCCAAAACCCTCAGTCAACACAATGCTGCACTCGCAAAGGACGCAACCGAAAAGACAACCCAGGCTACCACAGGACCGGTCGAAGTCGTGTAGGTATAAGCAAACCGTACACACATCGGAAACAACGACTACAGTTACCTTATCCCAGTCTAACATTAAATAAAAGAGCAGAAACACTAAATCAATAATGGAGACACACAAAGTTCTTAACCTATACTAACTAAGAACCCTCAAACCTATTCTAAGTACATGTAAATATCTCTGAGGACGGCGCATGCAATACAATGGGCCGGCTATGAAAACCGTATGCAGAACCCAAGGGGAGTGTTGTGCAGTTAATAAAGGTTAGAGTATGGAAAGAGAGAATCGAGTGAGAGAAACAGTGATAAAGGTGGTGATTGGGGGAGAGTATGCAAGGGGATGTTAGAAGCACGCGCGCCAAGCCTGTCCTGACGAGGACAGCTCCTGGGGACCCTCATGGAGGAGGTAAGTTACACAGGAGCCCGCAAAGGCGCGATGGTCGGCCAATCACGGGCCGAGACGTCACAAGACAGCAGGTGTCACGTGACACAGCAAGACACGCCGTCCAATGGCAAGCGAGAGGCAGGAATGCACGCGTGACTCAGACACCCACTACCTTCTCGCTCTGAAAGTCTTTCTCATTCCCACGCTGGTACTATTATCACTACTGTTGATATAAAATACAACCCGTTGTCACAGACGAAAACAAAGACCACCACTGGACTGTCTGTGACAATGCGATTACTAGGAAAGAAAGAACAACATTCTCGGATAACTGTAGCCCATTTCGATGTCCCTGGCGAGCGCTAGTGGCTAACGAGAGGCGATTCTTCCAACGCTGGTAGACGTCACACTATCTATACTAATCCATAGATCATTAATCATCATTCCCATCAATCATAAAGTATAGTGGCCCCCTTCTTTATTCATCAACTCTATCCTATTAGCTAACACTCCCGTTTCCCACACACCATCTTGTAACAACGCCATGGCTCAACAGGTCAACTAAGCCCTACAGCACTAGTTCCAGTCTTCAGGTGATATAAACTATTGTATGGTATTTTTATACAGTCCACTATATAATCCTAACTACGAATATCCATAGACTACAGTAGATCTGGACTGGACACGAAAATGGAACTATGCAGTAAGGGACCCAAAATCGGAGAAAGAACCCCCAAGTTCGAACCTCGAAACCGCGAAAATATCAATTTTTTGCGGTTTCGAGGTTTGAACTTGGGTGTTCGTTCTCCGATTTTGGGTCCCTGACTGGAAAGTTTCATTTTCGTGTCCAGTCCAGATCTATTGTAGTCTAAAGGCCGCGTCATACAGAGGCCGAACGTGGGGCGACAATCTCCCGAATCGGATGACTTGCATATTTTACCCGAATTCAACCTAAAGTGTCCCGAAATTAGAAGACAAAAATACCCCGACAATGCCCCGAGCGATTTCAGAATATAAACCGATAGTCAAGAACGACTTACAACAAAGAACCGAACAACTCCCGAACATGACTCCAACTTAAACCTATGATGCCCAGATCATGAGCCGATTATATCCCGAATCAGCCGACCCTTTTCAAATGAGTTACGATGATCAGCCGACCTTCAACCGATATAGAAGAACCTAGTCGGAACGCCAACCGAATCAGACGAACATCAGACGATCATCACGAATGTGGGAAGACCACCTGTACAGTTTGCCGCACAAGTCCTGATTCTCATCATCCCAGTAAAATCGTAATTTGGCAGCTTCGGACCCACCTCCCCATCCCCCCTCCCTCACTCCACCTCCTACCTTCCACCCCACCTTTCCTCCCTCCCTTCCACTGTCCGACTCATAGTGTCTCACGGTTATGAAGTAGATGTGTTGTGTAGTGAAGCATTTATTCCACTTGATTTAATTTAATTAAATTGATGCCCTAGCCATTAAGTATTACATTAAAAAGGTTCTTAACCCTTTCTGTACGGGCGACGTCTGTGTTATTTGATTTTTGCTACATTTATACGACTTTATGAAGCTTAGGAAGGACATGTGGTAACTAAAAGGATTCGTTGAAATAGTGTGTAGTCTGTTATGTATTGCCTTAATTAAACTAATTGCTGGTGGGATAGAGTTAACTAATTATTAGTGGGTATATGTGACTATTTATTTGTACATAGGAAGGCCTTTAGGAAATAATATAACTTCGGGGAACATATTTTGTGTTCAGAGTGTACTGTAGTCTAGTCAGGAGCTGCTGGGGAGGCACTCTTGGAAACCCTCACCAAATTCATCAACATGGTTTTAAGAGGGGAAGTACCTGACTGTGCCACACCCCTATTTTTTGGGGCATCACTCTGTGCACTGGCAAAAAAAGGTGGCGGCGTGCGCCCAATAGCAGTAGGGAACACCTTCCGCCGCCTTGCCACAAAGGTGGGTTTGAAACCACTCTCGAATGGCCTAGGTCAACACTTAAGAAATGGATAGGCGACGAGCAGGGAGGTTTTAGGAAGGGAAGAGGATGTGTAGATCAGATTTTTACCCTGAATTGTGTTGTGGAGAAGTATCTGGAGAAGAAACAAAAGGTGTATGTTGCCTTTATGGACTTGGAGAAGGCCTATGACAGAGTGGATAGAGAAGGTTTGTGGAAAGTACTTAGAATATACGGAGTAGAGGGCAAGTTGCTGAAAGCAGTGAAGAGCATGTATGAGGGTGCAAAGGCGGCAGTACGTGTGGAGAGTGAGCAGAGCGAGTTCTTTGACCTGAATGTTGGTTTGAAACAGGGTGTGTGATGTCCCCGTGGTTGTTTACTGTATATATGGATGGAGTTATGAAAGAAATACTATCAAGAGCAGTGGATGTTGGTGTATCGCTGAAAAGGGAGGGAATTGAGTGGAAGCTACCTATACTGCTGTTTGCGGATGATACAGTTCTGATGAGTGATAATGAATGGGAGTTGCAGGGTCTGGTAAATGAGTTTGGAACAGTGTGCGAAAAACGGAATTTGAAGGTAAATACGGGGAAGAGCAAGGTTATGGTCTTCGAAAGGGGTGAAGTCACAGAGTGTGAGGTGAAGCTGAACGGTCAGGCTATGGAGATCGTCAACTCTTTTAAGTATCTGGGCAGTGTGTTGAGTAAAGATGGGACTATGGATGAAGGTGCGGGAGAGGGTACAACAGGGGAAGAGGGTTGTAGGAACGCTAAAAGCAGTAACAAGAAATAGGGTGGTCAGTATGGAAGTGAAGAAGTCCTTGCATGACAGTGTGGTAATCCCGACACTGACTTACGGAAGCGAAGCATGGACGTTGGTTGAGAGACTCAGACCAAGAGTGAGAGCAGTGGAAATGAATTACTTAAGGAGGGCGTGCGGAGTTACATGGAGGGATAGACAGACTAATGAGGAAGTAAGAAGGAGGTGTGGTGTGGAGGTAGATGTGCTGGAAAGTGTGAAAAGGAACAACTTGAGATGGTTCGGCCATATGGAACGTATGGAAAGCGAGAGAATGACTAAGAGGGTGTATGAGAGCGAGGTGGAGGGACAGAGGGGGAGAGGTAGACCGAATATGAGGTGGAAGGATGGAGTGAGGAACTACATGAACGAAGGCAGTGCTGGTTGGGGGGAGGGGCGTCGAATGACTGGGGACAGAGGTGCATGGGGGCGGTTCGTTCGTGGCCACCCCTTCGGGGATCACGGCGTCAGGCAATAGATAGATAGATAGAACACTTAAGACCAGTTCAACTAGGTTTCGGAACTCCAGGGGGGTGTGAAGCTGCTGTACACGCAACCCGCACCTACCTCAGCCAAGCCCAAGAAAAACGAGTGCTTCTAAAGATTGACATGCGGAACGCATTCAACAGCATTCGCAGGGATGTCTTCCTCCGTGCAGCTCCGTGCGGTAATCCCATCAGAGACCGGGTTACAGCAGGGAGATCCAGGTGGTCCTGCTCTTTTCTCAATAGGGGTGGATGCAGCAGCTAACAAAGTAAGGTCAGAGCTGAATGTATGGTACCTGGACGATGCAACCTTGGGTGGGTCAGTAGAGAACGTTCTAACCGACCTAAATAACATCATAACTGACCTCGGCCTGGCCGGGCTAGTGATAAATGACACCAAATGTGAACTTGTTCTCCTCAACCACACACGTGAACAAGGAGAAGAGACTCAGGCCCTGTTCCGAAACATATTGCCAGATGTAAAGATCCTTCAGGAGCACCAGAAAAACCCTATTAGGTTCCCCACTAACTCTGGCAGCAATCCCACCAGCACTTCAAGTTAAAAAGGAGGAGCTTCAACGTCTCGTGAGTCGCCTGATACACATCGATGCCCACTCAGCTCTGGCCCTGCTCAAGAACTGTTTCTCCATCCCAAAACTCCAATACCTCCTGCGCACATCGATGACTTACACGAACAATGGCGGCCTCCAAGAATTAGACAGCATAATCCGAGAAGCAGTGACCAGCATCACCAACGTGGAATTTAAAGAACGGGCCTGGACACAAGCCACCCTTCCTGTCCGCCTCGGGGGCTTGGGCATACGGAGAGCCTCGGATATTGCCTCCCCAGCCTTTATCTCTTCCCTCATCGCGACCAACGACCTCGTATTGTCCATCCTTTATTCTAAACCCGGAATGACACTTAATGGGGACGTAACAGCAGCGATTAACACCTTTAAGGGAAGTACAGGAGTAGAGGAGGAGCCTCAGGGTACCTCCAGGAGCAAGCAGAAAGCGTGGGATACCATCTCGGCGAAGAAAACTCAAGAAAATCTCCTAACCAATGCAGACCAGGTTGCAAAAGCACGCCTCCAGGCAGCCGCCCGTTCGGAGAGTGGCTTGTGGTTACACGCCATCCCCATCCCACCTCTTGGAACTCACTTGGATGCTGAAGCGCTCCGGGTCGCCATCGCGCTCAGAGTGGGTGCGGCAGTTTGTCACCCACACACTTGCAAGTGTGATGGGAGGATGGATGCTCAAGGTCACCATGCCTTGTCATGTAATTACAACGCAGGCCGCCTGCCAAGACACTCTGCACTAAATGATGTCATAAAACGGGCCCTGCAGAGTGCTAACTGTGCATCAATCCTCGAACCACATGGACTTCACAGAGAAGACGGCAAACGGCCAGATGGGATGACCACTTTCTCTTACAAGAATGGCCGGTGCCTCGTGTGGGATGCCACATGTGTTGACACTTTCTCCACAACCAACGCCGCCAGAAACGCCGACGAAGCAGGTGAAGCCGCCCGGATAGCAGAAAATAAAAAGCGAGAAAAATATCAAGCCATCGCCAGAATTCATCAGTTCGAGCCCCTGGCATTCGAAACTTCAGGAGTCTTCGGCCCCACCACCATTAAGATGGTGAATGAAATAGGCCGTAAAATCAGAGAAGTTTCAGGAGAACCCCGGGAAACCCTCTGGCTCAAGCAAAGACTAGGGATGGCTATCCTCCGGGGCAATGCCACCAGCGTCATGAGCTCAGTTCGACAGGACTGAGTCATGCCACTGCGTGAGGCCCCGGCAGGAGTGGTGTATCCGTAGTCTTTCCACAGTAGGGTAAAACAAAACATAAACCTTATTTGTATGTAACATGTGTGATGCACATTAATAAAAGGGGATGTGTCGGATGGTTGAAAGCCACAGTTGCAGTAGTTCATGTTGTGGTAACAGTGGCACGGGCCTTTCTCTTCAATGCACCAATGAGACATCTGTTCATGTCTAATCAATATCTAAGAAAATTATGATTATATTTATATTTATCATATATCTTTTTTGTTTATTAATTTCATAATGTGCGTCGTATCGCTAACGTTGTTCAATGTTATACCATTAACCCATGCAGTACCGGTGACGTCCCTTTCATTATATTCTGGCCACTATTAGATTATTGTATTTAGTTTAAGAAGGACATATACCCGTTAAAAGGCTACAGACTACATCAATTAATCCTATTAGTGACCATATATCCTTCCTAAGTTGTATGATATCGTCTAAATGTAGCTATAATTAAATTATCAAGACGTCGCTGGCACTAAACGGGCTAATACAGCTCAAGGGGCGTTGTCTAATGTAATTTGTCATTAGAGAGAGAGAAAGAGAGAGATAGAGAAAATAAATATCCTGAGATATTTCCGTATACATTTATTTTTGTGTTATACATTTGTTTTATATCTATACTTGATAAAAATATACTTTGAAAAGTAGACAGAATGAAAATAAACACCATGTGAGGAAGAGCACTTTATTGACAACGTTTCGCATAATTATAGCTTCATCAGGCCAATGTCATACACCAAAAGATTTTTCCAGTCAACAATTTCTTTCGAGACGGAAAAGATGGAGGAGGAGGAGGAAAGAGGGCGGGTAAATTCATCCAGAGGTCAAGTGATTGGTGGAGTCAAAATTAATGGGCGGAACGCTCCGTCTACTCTGTGTGTGTGTGTGTGTGTGTGTGAACGTATGAATAGTGTATATAGTAAAGTTTAAACAAAATATGTATAAAAGTTAAATACAAAGTGAAATATTAATCATCATAATAAAGTTATTGAAAGCGTCACTCATCATTATTATTAATACAAAGACAAATATAATACAAACAAAAATACATAATATTAAATATAAATATATGTTAAACATACTATTACTACTACTACTACTACTAGATTGGAAACCGCACTACATTTATAGATGCATGGGAAATTTCTAGCAGTTAAAATTAACCAAAATACGGTAGCCTAGGCCTAGACGTTTTTCGGTCAGATCGCCCGGGTACGCCGCACTGTCATTAGGAGAGCTAGCCCGGGCCAGGAGGGTTAAGGGAAGATGGGCCGTTTTTCTGGTCCCTTTTCTTACTCATTTTTAGCCCCCATTAGTTTCAGATTATAAGATGTTCAGCCCATTAGTTTGGCGATTTTAACACCTTTCGCCCCATTTCTATGTCAATATTTAGACTTTTCGAGTTATTTAGGTTTCAATTTCTGTGATTTAAGAGGAACCGGCCTTTGGCCAGGAAATTTTTCTATCGAAAAATGTACAAATGTATCTTGAAGCAGGGTGTTGGGCGGGTGTTGTTTAAGCTTGATGGAGGTTTAGGGAGGAAACTATTAGAATAATAAAAAGATACATAAATGAGCGAATAAAAACGACCCATCTCCCCTTAAAGAATCGGGGAGAATTTTGTTTTATTTTTGTTTAATCGACTTGTGCCATTTTGCTCATTATGTGTTAGTGGTATAATTAGTTTAGTTAGCCCATCAAATCAGAAATTATTCACAAATTCCATAGAGACCAAATAACAAATATAAAAGCTGATAAATAAGGGAGATAGCTAGAAACAGTTGGAAATGAATACAGTAGATAAAAATATAAGTAATAGAGAGAGAGAAAGCAGGTGACAGGAAAAATTGTAATACGAAATATACACAAATAACACTAGCGGTCTCTGTTTTCGCCAACTTAACAACATGACGTTGCTTTATCTGGGGTTTATCGTATTTGGTGGTGAGGAGGGTGGAGAGGTTGCAGGAGGAGGAAGTCAGGGAGGAGTACAGGAGAGCAGTGGAAAGGCGACTAGGTGGGTTCGACCTGGAAGTTATGGAGGAAGTGGAGGAGATGAGCAAGGTGTTTAAGGATGAGATCTGTGCAGCATGTGAGGAGGTGTGTGGAGTGAGGAGAAGAGGGAGGGGAGTGAAAGGTACAGCATGGTGGACAGAAGAGGTAAGAATAGCTGTGGAAGAAAAGTAGAAAGCATATAGAGAGTGGTTGGGTAGTAGAGTGAATGAAGATTTCGAGAGACAGAAACGAGCGAGGTACGTGGAGAGTAAGAGGGTGGTGAAGGAAAGTAAGAGAAGAGTAGATAAGGAATTTGGAAGGAATCTGAGTGTAAAATGGAGGGAGAGTAAGAAACTGTTCTGGAAAGAAGTCAAGAAAGTTAGGGAAGGTAGCAAGGGAAACAGTAAGGGTGTGAAAGATAAGAATGGGAGAATGCTAGACGAGAAGCAAGAGAGAGTCGAAAGATGGAGGGAGTACTTCAATGAGTTGCTAAATGTAAGGAATGAAGAGCCAGCAAACATAGCTGGATAGGGTATGGGAGGGAGAAGAAGAGAAGTAGTGGAGGAGGAAGTGGGGATCAGGAGGTCAGAAGTGTGAGAAGCCATGAAAAGAGTGAAGTTGGGAAAAGCACCAGGAACAGATGGAGTGGGTGGGGAAATGTTGAGGTATGGTGGTGAGATAGTGATCGAATGGGTATGGAAAATGTGCAAACTAGCATGGGAGAAGGGGAGTGCACCCGATGACTGGAAGACTGGCATAATAGTCTCCCTATATAAGGGCAAAGGGGAAAGAGGAGTGTGTGGTAACCACCAAGGAATATGTCTTCTAAGCGTAGTAGGGAAGGTATACAGTAGGGTAGTGATTGAGAGAGTGAGAGTGAGAACGGAGAAATGGATAGGCGACGAGCAGGGAGGTTGTAGGAAGGGAAGAAGATGTGTAGATCAGATTTTTACCCTGAATTGTGTTGTGGAGAAATATCTGGAGAAGAAACAAAAGGTGTATGTTGCCTTTATGGACTTGGAGAAAGCCTATGACAGAGTGGAGAGAGAAGGTTTGTGGAAAGTACTTAGAATATACGGAGTAGATGGCGAGTTACTGAAAGCAGTGAAGAGCATGTATGAGGGTGCAAAGGCGGCAGTACGTGTGGAGAGTGAGCAGAGCGAATTCTTTGACCTGAATGTTGGTTTGAAACAGGGGTGTGTGATGTCCCCGTGGTTGTTTACTGTATTATATGGATGGAGTCATGAAAGAAATACTATCAAGAGCAGTGGATGTTGGTTTATCGCTGAAAAGGGAGGGAATTGAATGGAAGCTACCGATACTGCTGTTTGCAGATGATACAGTTCTGATGAGTGATAATGAATGGGAGTTGCAGGGTCTGGTAAATGAGTTTTGAACAGTGTGCAAAAAACGGGATTTGAAGGTTAATGCGGGGAAGAGCAAGGTTATGGTCTTCGAAAGGGGTGCAGTCACAGAGTGTGAGGTGAAGCTGAACGGTCAGGCTATGGAGATCGTCGACTCTTTTAAGTATCTGGGCAGTGTGTTGAGTAAAGATGGGACTATGGATGAAGAAGTGCGGGAGAGGGTACAACAGGGGAAGAGGGTTGTAGGAATGCTGAAAGCATTAACAAGAAATAGGGTGGTCAGTATGGAAGTGAAGAAGTCCTTGCATGACAGTGTGGTAATCCCGACACTGATTTACGGAAGCGAAGCATGGACGTTGGTTGAGAGACTCAGACCAAGAGTGAGGGCAGTGGAAATGAATTACTTAAGATGTGCGTGCAGAGTTACATGGAGGGATAGACAGACTAATGAGGAAGTAAGAAGGAGGTGTGGTGTGGAGGTAGATGTGCTGGAAAGTGTGAAAAGGAACAACTTGAGATGGTTCGGCCATATGGAACGTATGGAAAGCGAGAGAATGACTAAGAAGGTGTACGAGAGCGAGGTGGAGGGACAGAGACGGAGAGGTAGACCGAAAGAGAGGTGGAAGGATGGAGTGAGGAAGTGTATGAACGAAGGCGGTGCTGGTTGGGGGGAGGGGCGTCGACTGACTGGGGACAGAGGTGCATGGGGGTGGTTCGTTCGTGGCCACCCCTTCGGGGATCACGGCATCGGGCAATAGATAGAATAGATAGATCATATTTTGTTCGGGAAATTCGTATATCGTTTGGGTTATATTCGGTTTATTGTTAGGCAATATTTGTCAATGAAAATCAGAGCAGAATATGGCCGGAATTAGAAGAACGTAACTCGAATATAAAATATTAGCCGACCATCAGCCGACAACTTTGTAACGTTTATTTGACCCGATTTATCTCGAAAAGTTAACGCATGCACTAACTTTTGGCCGAATCGCCGGATCAATCCCCTACACCCATGAACATCCACAGAACGTCCCCAGAATAAGCAGGATCGTTTGCCGAAGTGACAGGAATTGATCAGAATCAACCCGGACCGGCTGAAATTTTTACTATTCGGCTGCTGTCACCCCATGTTCGTCCTCTGTATGACGCGGCCTTAAGCCATAACCTATCCATACCGTATTCATACCGTATCCATACCCTATACATACCCTTTCAATGCTATCCATACTATCACTAATACTGGTACTGGACATGTAGTTTAGTCTATGTAGCTAAAGTGGTCCTAAGGATAATGTAGGACAGGTTGAGAGAGAGATATCCTGACCAGGATTCGAACCCACTCACTCCAGTTTTTTTTTTAAGAGTTAGGACTGTATCCACCCGACCGCTCATGGTAGAGTGGATATGGTACCCAACTCTTCCAAAAATACTAGGAGTGAGTGGGTTCGAATCCTGGTCAGGTGCCTCTCTCCTAAATTGTACCTGATCCAAAGTAAGATATCACCCTGGTGTTTGATACTTTATGGTACCAAAATGGCCACCAGAGAAATAGAGGCCCACTCTCTCTTAAGGGGGTGTGGGGGAGAGTTTTTTCTGGCCCCCCTTCTCTCTCATATTTAGCACCATTAGTTTTCAGATTTTATGACGTTCGGCCCATTAGTTTGGTGATTTTAAGACCTTTCGCCCCATTTTGTTGTCAATATTAAGACTTTTTGTGTCATTTAGGTGTCGATTTCTTACTAGTGAGCGATAGCGAGCCTGTAAATTAAGAGGAACCGGCCTTTGGACAGGACATTTTTCTATCGAAAAATGTACAAATTTATCTTGAAGGAGGGTCTTGGGGGAGTGTTTTTCTTAAGCTTGATGGAGGTCTAGGGAGGAAACTAAAAAGATCATGTAGCCTAAAGATACATAAATGAGCTAATAAATACTCCCATCCCCCCTTTAATACCAGTTTTGTATTATTGAAGGAGTATATACTGTATATATATATAATAAACTATATATATATATATATATATATACAGAGCAGTCGCGTAATATCCCCCCATAGGGAATTCCTGTGTACTTGCAAGAGAGAGCTGAAGAATCTGGGTTACCACATACAGATGCAGATCAAATGTATATGAATACCTTATGGGCAATACACAGGAATTCCCTATGGGGAGATGTTTCGCGACCGCTATATATATATATATATATATATATATATATACAGGTTGTGTTGCAGTGGGATTATGTAATGGATTGGTAGGGGCGAATTGTGTAGCATTGTAGTTTTGTCAAAAAGTGAAACATATAAAAAGAGTGCACTTGGATTACATAGTCTGTAGCTCACTCGTAAAAGAGTACACTTGGATTACATAGTCTATAGCTCACTCGTAAAAGAGTACACTTGGATTACATAGTCTATAGCTCACTCGTAAAAGAGTACACTTGGATTACATAGTCTATAGCTCACTCGTAAAAGAGTACACTTGGATTACATAGTCTATAGCTCACTCGTAAAAGAGTACACTTGGATTACATAGTCTATAGATCACTCGTAAAAGAGTACACTTGGATTACATAGTCTGTAGCTCACTCATAAAAGAGTACACTTGGATTACATAGTCTATAGCTCACTCGTAAAAGAGTACACTTGGATTACATAGTCTGTAGCTCACTCGTAAAAGAGTACACTTGGATTACATAGTCTGTAGCTCACTCGTAAAAGAGTACACTTGGATTACATAGTCTATAGCTCACTCGTAAAAGAGTACACTTGGATTACATAGTCTATAGCTCACTCGTAAAAGAGTACACTTGGATTACATAGTATGTAGCTCACTCGTAAAAGAGTACACTTGGATTACATAGTCTATAGCTCACTCGTAAATATTTGTGGGCTTCACTTATTTTTGCCCGGCCCAGATAGTGGAAGGACGTGTCCTTAGTGACCTCAGTGCGCCAAGTGAAGTGTGACATTCTCGCTTACCTGTAGTTGGTGGCAAGTGTTTAAGTGCATTTTTTGCAATGATTAAGCTCAGTGATTAGCTGTTAGTATTTGATTTATCTATTCAGTTTTATTTTATTAGCTAGCTTTGGGATAAAATGGCAGGCATGGAGGTTGAGTCCTGCACCGAATTTCGCTCTCTCTTCCTAGAGGTGAGGGAAGAGTTGAGTGTGTTGAGGGAGCAAGTTCAATCTCTGAGGGAGGTTAACGTAAATATTCAGAGGGAAGTGGACTTGTTAAAGGATGAAAATTTAGCTTTAAACATTAGCTTAGAGGAACTTTGCAGTTCGAGTAAGGGGAAGAGGGAGGTTGAACCTAACAAATCATTATATTCATGGAAGGTCATAGACAATAAGGGTGGGAAAGTCACTCTCCATAAGCAGGATAGTGGTGTAGGAGTGACAGTGACTAACACATTCACTCACTTGCAAGATGAATGTGAAGGGGGTAACCTTAGCCAGGAAAAAGGTGGGAGTCGTAGTGAGCCTGCCACCAACGCAGAAGTGCCTGCCGCCACCACGGAAGTACTTGCAGCTACTACCACCACCACAGAGCACCAGCTGCCACTCCTACAACCCCTGCTGCTGCCAAATCTGAATTGTCCCGAGGAAAAGGTAAGTCTGTGTCGATTGGGGTGACTCCATGGTAAGACACTTAGTTAGGGCTACCTGCACAAAGCTTAGGAAGGTTGTGCGTCTGCCTGGTCATGGAGCAGGGAGGGTTTTAGAGAAGATGGACCACATCTCGGTAGATAGTGGAGATAACCCCATTATCTGTCTCAGTGACGGGAGTAACGATGTTGGTAAGGGAAGAAGTCAGGAACTGCTGAAGCAGTATCGGGATGTGTTAGATAAGGTTAGGAGAAAGGGAGGGATCCCTTTAGTACATGGTATCCTACCTAGAAGGGGAGTTTCTAAAGAGTGGACATCCAGGCAACATCAATTGCCGGTTGGAGAAATATTGCAAAGAAAAAGCAATACCATTCATTGACAACTGGGACCGTTTCTATGGGAAAGATAAAATGTACGCAAGGGATGGGATTTATCTTTCACGGTTAGGAGTTTCCACGCTAACTAGTTCTTTAGATAGGATGTTTGCGAGGTTTTGAACAGAACTGAGAGTGAAAAAGAGAGGTTATGTGGAAAATGTGTAGCGTCAGGCAAAAGCGAAAAGGATCCTCAGTCACATGCTAGTTCAACAGGAAATGATAAGTTAGTTACAAATAATAGAAAATTAGTTGCAAATAATAGTAATAGGTTGAGGGTATATTATACAAATTGTAGAAGTTTATGTAACAAAATGGATTAGCTTAGGGCAATTGTTAGCAAGTAAAATATTGATATTGTAGCGATTACAGAAACTTGTATAAATACTGACTCTAGACATCTATTAGCAGAATTTCATATGCCAGTGTATAATTTATTTAAGTACGACAAAATAGACAGAGGTCAAGGCCAGGTAGGTCACACAGCTGAGATAGTTAGACAACCAACTGAAAATTTAAATAGTGTGTATAATCAGTTCATCTCTGGCTTACAGAGCGAACAAGATAAATATATACCAAAAAGAAAATTTAGATCACATACAAACCAACCAAAATGGATAATAATTTATTAGATCTTATAGGTAGAAAGAGAGGTGTGTACAGACAATTCAGAAAGGCGAAATCCACCTAATAGGATACGGTACCACCATAACTTGCCGAGGCAGGTAAAAAAAGGAAATTAGGAAGGAAAAAGGAAACTACGAAATCAAGGTAGCAAATGAATAAGATCGCGGGAAACTGTATGGGCCCATGCGACCCACACGAGGCAGCTCCCATTCACACCCAGCCCATATCATCCATAGGGGAATCCATCTTACGCTTAAATCTCTTAACTGTTCCTAAGCTAATCACTGCTCTGGGAAGTTAACATTCCACATGTTAACAACTATTCCCAAACCAGTGTTTTCCTATATCTTTCCTAAATCTAAACTTATCTAACTTGAAACCATTTGAGCAGGTTATGTCACCGTTGTTTAGCCTTGATACCTCATCTATATCTCCCATATGTATACCTTTTATCCATTTAAATACCTCTATCATGTCTTCCCTACATCTTCGTCTTTCTAGTGAGTGCAAGCCTAAGGCTTTCAACCTCTCCTCATACGATAAGTTTCTTATATTATGTATAATTTTCGTAATTTTCTTTGGACTGCCTCTAAACGGTCGATATCCATTCTGTAATAAGGGCACCAAAATTGGACAGCATAGTCTAAATGGGGTCTTACTAGTGAATAGTAAGTATAGCTTTAAGAAACTTCAGCAGCCCTGTTGCTAACACTCCTAGATATGAATCCTAGAACTCTATTTGCCCTGTTCCTAGCACTTATACATTGTTTTCTGGGTTTCGGATAATTACTAACGAGCACCCCCAGATCAAAGGGAGGAGTACAAAGGAGTGCAAAGGAAATCCAGCAACAAGAAGTCTAGTGACCCCTCTAGGCTGCTTGGCCTCCAAAACACTGAGGATCAAGTGTCCAAACAGTGGTTTAGAGTGGGTAAGGGAAAATTGGAAAGGAAACCACTGCCCTGGAACTATTGTCAGTGGCAGGATTAGGAAGTTAGTAGGGGCCAGAGGGGTTAGTAACATAACACAGTTATACAGATCTTTCGTATATCTGGGAAAAAGAGAGTAACGTCTTAGTAATATATATACGCAATAATCCTTTGATGAATCAGAGGGGGGAATAAACTAAAGTTATTCATTTACAAAAGCAGTCAGTCGCGGGTTTGATGCAAGATATTTGTCTAGGCGAAGTTTAAAAGAATCAACGATGCTGCAGTCTATAGCGTCTCGGGGAAGCCCATTCCACAAGTTGACAACTCGATTGAAGAAGAAATTCTTAGATTCGTGTGAGTTAAAAGATTTACCAATAATATTGCAACTGTTTCCCCACGTGTAATTAGATTGGTCGATAGTGAAGTACTTACTACAGTTCATATTGTCTATGCCTTTGATGATTTTGAACGCTTGAGTTAAGTCGCCTCTTAATCTGCGCTGGGTTAAAGGAAATTAGACATAATTCTCTAAGACGCTCCTCATATGGTGTGTTCTTTAGGCTAGGTATAATTTTGGAAATTCTACGTTGAACTCGTTCTAGCTTGTTTATATCTTTTTGGTAGTAAGGGCACCAAGATTGAACGCAGTATTCCAGAAGAGGGTGGACTGAGGAATTGTAAAGAGTTAGGATAATTTCTTTGGATTTATGCTCAAATTACCTGCCTATAAAGCCAATTATTTTGTTTGCCTTCTTAACAACTTCTGAACATTGTTGACATGGTTTTAGGTTACTCGATATTGTTACTCCCAGATCGATTTCTCTGTCTACACTCTTAAGCTGGGTGCCATTCATCGAATAGTTTGCTTTCTCATTTCGGTAACCGATATGTAGTACTTTACATTTATCCGCATTGAAACTCATTTGCCAAATTTGGGCCCAACATGACAACTTATCTAGATTGTGTTGCATATTGTCAACTTGGTTTTTGAGAGTACGTTATTTGCAATTTTTGTATCGTCAGCAAACTTAGAGATTGTACAGGTGAGACCCTCATCTATGCCGCTGATATAAATTAAAAAGATAATTGGTCCTAGTACCGATCCCTGGGGTACCCCGCTACTTACATTTGTCCATTTAGATGCCTTACCGTTTATGACTACTGTACTCTTTGCTTTCTGTCGCTGAGCCAATTTTCTATCCATTTCAACACACCGTCTTGTATTCCATGCGCTATTAATTTTAGCAGTAAACGTTTGTGGGGAACTTTGTCAAAAACCTTTTGGAAATCAAGGTATATAATATCTACAGCTTTACTCTCATCATAGAGGTTGAGGATATCGTGGAAGAAGTCTAAGAGGTTTGCTAAGCAGGAACGTTTGTTACGAAATCCTTGAGTATCTTTAAGTATGTTATTTTCCTCTAAGTGATTTACGAGTCTGTCTCTTAGGAGTGTTTCTAGCAAATTACATACAACTGAGGTTAAGCTAATTGGACGATAGTTACTAGGTAAGGATTTGCTGCCTTTTTTTTAATATCGGTGTAACGTTGGCTAGCTTCCACTGATCAGGCATAGTTCCAGACTGCGATATTTTATTGAATAGCAATGTCAGTGGTTTGGAGAGCTCATCCTTAGCTTCCTTTATAACTCTAGGTGAGATTGTATCAGGTCCGGGCGATTTATTTACCTTGAGTTTATCTAAACATTTCAATACTTCTCTCTCTGTAATGGTGATATTGCTTAGAAAACCAGAATTATCTATCTGAACCGTCGATGATGTAGGGATATCACTGAGGTCTTCTGAAGTAAAAACTGATGCAAAGAAGGTATTGAGGACATTACTCATTTGTACTTCGTCTTTGGTGTATTCTCCATTTTCATCGACTAACGGTCCAACAGTTGAAGGAACTACTTTCTTCTTTCTGATATAACTATAGAATTATTTCGGGTTTGTTTTACTTTGATTCACAACATGTAACTCCAGGGTCTTTTTACTTTGCTTAATTAAATTTTTGGCTTTGCGTCGTAGTTTTACAAATTTCACCCATTCTTCGTCATTTTTTGAGGATTTTAATCTATCATTAGCAAACTTATTAGCATGCAAACAGTCTGAAATCTCTTTATTCTACCATTTGGGCTTATCATTATGGCCTGTACGCCGTATTTTCGATGGTATGAAGTCTTGCACTGCTTTTAGGTAAGTGTTTGTGAATAATTCCCAAGATGTATTTATGTCATTATTGTTAATTAGAAAGCTCTTGTCTGTTTCTTTAAGCATTGCTCTAAGTTAACGAAAGTTTTCTTTTTTTAAATTAGGGACTTTCTCAATGCTGCTATTTGGTTCGTTACTAGTAAACTATAAACTGAAAGTTATCGTACGATGGTTGCTGTTACTGAATTCATCACCGACATTCAAATTCTCTATCAATTCTTCTTTTGTTGAAAGTACAAGGTCAAGGATGTTATTTCCACGGGTTGGTGATGTAACAAATTGATATAGCAAACTCTCTTGCAAGTTTGCATACAGTTCTTGTCCAGAGTGTGAAGTAATACTATCTCTCCACTTGGTCACAGGTAAATTGAAGTCGCCAAAAATTACAGTATCTTGCGAGTTACTTACATCTGCAATTTGCTCATAAATTTCTTGGTCAGTTTGCACTGATTGAGTTGGAGGTCTGTATATTAATGCATGTATTATTTTTGTACCTTTATTATTTTTGATTAGCACAAAGGATGTGTCGACGTTCACAATTTGAGGTTTTGACACAAGGGTCGGGTTAAGACTTTCTTTGATAAAGAGTAAAGCGCCACCTCCATTAATATTTATTCGGCTTTTCTCAAATATTGCATAACCGGGAAGTGAATACTCTGCTAAAAAGTCTCTGTCTTCTGTATTGAGCCAAGATTCTATTATGCTAATAACATCGACATTTTCTGTAAACATTAGTTCCTCTAAATCTGAAAATTTATTGCGTATGATACGAGCGATTGCATAGAAAACCTTTAAAGTTTTGGATATAGAATTCATGGAACGCTCTTTAATCAAATTCTTGGTTCCGAGTTGCTCTGAGTTACTCAATTCTACATTGTCTAGTATGTATTTAACTTCTAAATTACGATTTCCAATCCTTGATACCTTACATTTGTCTACATTGAAACTCATCTGCCAATGTATGGACCACTCGTGCAAATGATCGACATCCTTTTGAAGACATTCCCTGTCGCTAGCTGACTTTATTATCCTACCTATTTTAGTATCATCAGCAAATTTACTGATCCTACTTTTTATGCCTGAGTCAAGATCATTTATGTAGATAATGAACAGAAGGGGTCCCAAAACTGACCCTTGGAGGACCCCAATCCCCAGTCCGATTTTACACCATTGATACTAACTCTCTGCTTCCTACCAATCAGCCATGACCTAATCCACCAACAAAACACAAACACATTTAAATTTCTATGAAAACATTTCACACTGATATGTGGTATTGATAAATACGCTCAATGTAATTAAAAAATACCATGTCCTTCTATCTTCCTTAACAGTCTTTCATGTGGAACTCTATCAAAGGCCTTACTAAAGTCGAAGTAAACTATATCTTATGACTTGTCGTTATCTACCGCTTCATATTACCTCAGAGAAAAAACTGAGTAAATTTGTTAGGCAGGATCGTCCTGGAGTGAATCCATGTTGAGAGGGTTTAATTAACTTGACATTTGTTAAGTGATTTATAATTTTTCTTGCAATAATTGATTCTAGCAATTTCCCTATAATTGATGTGAGACTAATGGGACGATAATTTGGAATTATATTTGCAAGCTTCCATGAATCAAGAACTAAGCCTAAATCTAGTGAACTATTAACCCGTTCAGTACCAGCGACGTCTTTTTCATTATATTCTGGCAACTATTAGATGATTTTATTCAGCCTAGGAAGGAAGTCTACACATTAAAAGGCTACAGGCTGTCTCAATTAATCTTTTTAGCTACTATATATCTTTCCTAAGCTTCATAAAATCGTCTAAATGTAGCTAAAATCAAATAAAAGAGACGTCAGCGGTTCTGTACGGGTTAAATAGGTGAGTTAATGGGTAACTTAATTAGTCCTTGCATTCTTTTAATACCCTAGCATACACCTCATCTGGACCTGGAAATTTCTGAGGTTTTAGTCTATATATTTCCTTAATTACTTCGTCACTAGTAACCTGAACTGTGCTTAATATGTCGTCTATACTAGTTAAACACTTGGTTGACTACTGGAACTTTGTATAAATTTTAATTTGTAAAAACAGAAAGGAAATTATTATATAGAGTATTGCACATTTCTAACTTATCATCTGTAATCTCACCTATCACATTATTAAGGGGCCCTACTGTATCCTTTACAGCAGGGCCCCAAAAGAAAATGGGAGTCTGCAGAAAACCGATTGGCCCAAACAAGGCAGATCCCTCTCACACCCAACCCTAATTATGAGGCCTAATTATAGGCCCAACTCGGCTCGCTTGGTGTAGTAACTAGCGTCTCGGACGTCCACCCAGAAGGCCCGGGATCGTGCCCACGCTCGATGCATTAAAGATTTTCACAAGCACTGAGTCGTTACCATCCCTCATGAGCAAGGGGATGGGGTAGTAGTACAGGACCCCAATGGAAATACGCCTAATCGGCCTTATTGGGCTATTCTTAGCTAGCTTTAAGAACTATTATTATTACTATTATTATTATTATTATTATAACTAATTAACACCATGAGGACCGACCTAACCAAAACGGTCAGAGGTCATCATAAGAAAACAGGAGTCCTTAGAGAGCCGATCGCCCCACACCGAGGCCACCTCATGTACCAGGCCGCGCGGCGACCATACTGTGACGTCAGCAAGGTGGTGCTACATTCACGGATCGCTCTGTCTCCCAAGTCTATAATTACTCTCCCTTTTATATTTTATCAGTTTAGTTTTAAATTAAAGTACACTAAAACTATATTTATGTTTTACTGTGTACGCAAAATTATATTATTATATATTATTATGCCGATATTATAACAACATACTTTGGTATTTACTGCAAATTACACTCATACCTTGAACAAGTATTTGTACAAGATGAAAACGTATTACAAGTATATCACTATTACTTTTTTCCTATTGGAAAATATAATACAAAATGCTATTATACATTACTATATTTCATACACAGTCAATAAAGAGAGCCTTACTGGAGAGCCAATATAAGCGACATCCACTATTATCCTTTAATAACAATATAGTTATACATGACCATGTTGGCTGTCACACTATCTGGGTAAATAAGAGAACCTCTGCTAATTCCAGCAATGTAACTTAGATTTTCAGGGATGTCTTCACCACTATCTGAACACGTAATCATTTCTTTACATGCATTACATTTCATTTTCTTTATCACAGAGTAACAGCAATAGCCAGCTAAATAAACTATCACTGGGATGATGTCTTTACACCTATCAATATCCTCCTTACAAACTTCAACATTCGTATGAATGAAAATGTACTAAGAAATGTACAACATGAAAAATGTACTAAAGTTCAGTGATAGCGAAAGAACTCGTACAAATGGTTTCAAATTAGATCAATTTCGTTTCAGAAAAGATATAGGCAAATATTGGTTTGGTAACAGAGTTGTAGATGGGTGGAATAGGCTACCAAGAGAATATAGTGGGATCAAGAACGATAGGGAGCTTCAAGATAAAATTAGATAGGCATATGGACGAGATGGGTTGGGTGTGGGGGGGATCTACCAGGTACAAAGGAGTACAAAGGAGTACAAAGGAAATCAAGCAACAACAGATCTAGTGACTCTTCTAGGTTGCTTGTCCTCCAAAACACTGAGGATCAAGTGTCCAAACAGTGGTTTAGAGTGGGTAAGGGAACATTGGAAAGGGAATTACTGCCCTAACTAAGATAGGAAGTTAGTAGGGGACAGATGGGTTAGTAACTGAGGGGGGGATAAAATAAAGTTATTCATTTACAAACGCAGTCAGTCGCGGGTTTGATGCGAGATATTTGTCTAGGCGGAGTTTAAATGAATCAACGGTGATGCAGTCTATAACGTTGCAGTCTATAAAGTCTATAAAGTCTATAAAGTCGTTGCAGTCTATAAAGGTGTGGGCCAATCGGCGCTCAGCAGACCCACGTAATCTTGTCTTAATCCCTGACCATTTTGGTGGGGCAGTACTCAAGGTATTAGTGAGTTGGGCCTATAATTGGGGTTGGGTGTGACAGGGATCTGCCTTGTATGGGCCGATCGGCTTTTTGCAGACTCCCATTTTCTTATGTTCTTATGTTGTATGACATAAACCAAAATCAATTTCCTCATCTGTTTTTACTTCTTCATAATTAATGTCTTCAAAATTCCTTAACATGGCCTTCTTGTCGAGTATGGGTAAACTTAGTTTTAACACTGACATCATCCGAAGGGTGGGTGGGACTCGTTAGCCTTGGTCGGCAACTCATCTAGGGGAGACAACCTTATACAAATTCGGGTGGATGGGACTCGTCAGCCTTGGTTGGCAACCTGTCTAGGGGAGTAAACCTGATACAAATCCGTATTGCTTACCTAAGGGTAAGGCAGGTTAGTGGATGGATTAGCCGAACACCACTGTAGAAAAATAGTGCTAACAAGATACACAGAGGGCCTCGGAGTCGGACCGATCCTAAATTGAGTGGTCAATCCTGTAAGTCCTTCACTAAACTGGCTCGGGTTGTCCCTCTCACAGGGAATGGGTCCGCTTGGGGGCATTCTGTGTATGGCCACCCTCGTAAGGGGAGTAAGGCATCCGGCAATAGATAGATCATCCGAATCTTCTTTTCACACTCATATATTTGGCGTACAGAAATATTGTAATTTCCTCCTGCTAACTGCCGATAGTGACCAAATCTTGCTTCCAAATGGTATGGTTGAAATGTTCCTGTTAGTATGTAATCCATCTTCAGTTCTGTTATGCAGTAATTTGTAATTTCTCTAACAGACACACACACACGCAAGGACACACGCAATCCTCACCACACACACGCACTACTCACACACATACAGTACACACACACACACGCACTCACTCTCACTCTGTTTTTAACTATCTATAGTATCTATATATTTAACTATATCTACTGTATATATCAATCAATCTATACAGTATATCCTCCTTACAAACTTCAACATTCGTATGACATAAACCAAAATTAATTTCCTCATCCGTTTTTACTTCTTCATAGTTAATTTCTTCAAAATTCCTTAAAATGACCTTCTTGTCGAGTATGGGTAAACATAGTTTTAATATAGGCTACTTATAAAGTATTTAGAAGGGGGAAATCATTTGGAAACCCTACCTTTGCTTACGTCACAGAATTTAAAGGTCCCATCCGTGCGGCCTGGTACTCTTGGTGGCCTCGCCCAGCTGATCCCGCTCACACCCAACCCATCTCGTCCATATTTCTATCTAATTTGATCTTAAAGCTCTCTATCGTTTTTGATCCCACTATAGCACTCGGTAGCCTATTCCACCTATCTACAACTCTGTTACCAAACCCATATTTGCCTATATCTTTTCAGAAACGAAATGTATCTCTTTTGAAACCAATTGTTCGAGTTCTTTCCCATACATACAGTACATACATACATACATGCATACATACATACACATACATACATACATTCACACATACATACATACATATGTACTTATTTGCTTACTATGTCTAGGCTTTATGAATTTGGTTGCGAATTAATGGACATTAAATATAATTGAAATTAATGAATACCGGTAGGTGAAATTCATATATGATCATTATTAATATCGCATTTGACTATGTGTGTGGGCTTACTGGGCTTAGTTATTTAATTACTGAGGCTCATCTAGTTGTATTACTGTATTATAATATAGTGTTATGGGATGTTAGTGTTTGTTAACATTATTATTATTAGTAGTAGTAGTAGTAGTAGTAGTAGTAGTAGTAGTAGTAGTAGTAGTGTTGTAGTTGTTGTTGTAGTAGTAGTAGTAGTAGTTTTGCTGTTATAATTGTTATTTGTATCATTATATCTTATATAATAATAGTTATATAAATTATCAAATATATACGCCCCCCCCCCCCCACCCTAATTAACCCTCTGACTCCAACATTGAATTAAAGTTCAAGTTGTAAACTATTTGTATATGTCGTTATTAACCTCTTATGTACCCGCGACGTATTATTTATTGGGTTTTATCTGTTTTTATAAAATGTTATTCGGCTTAGGATGGTAGTGTGGTAATTATGATGGTAGTGTGGTAATTATGATGGTAGTGTGGTAATTATGATGGTAGTGTGGTAATTATGATGGTAGTGTGGTAATTATGATGGTAGTGTGGTAATTATGAGGCTACAGACCATCGGAATTAACCACTTTTACTACCGTAGATCCTTCCTAAGCGCTAAAATCGCCTACATAAGCTGATAAAAAAAAGAAAAATACATCCCCGGTAGTGAACGGGTTAACCTCTTATGTACCCGCCACGTATTATTTATTGGATTTCAGCTACATTTGGACGAATTTATGATGCTTAGGAAGGATATTCTTTAAACTTTCTTTTTCTTTTCCTATGTGGATGAGGGATAAAATAGGCAAACCTGCCTGTTATGAGTGCCTCCCTCAGAGTTGAAGAGTGACAGGGCCAAAATCAAGGAATGTTCGAGCCAAAATGTCTGGACATACGGAGTTTGAAGCAATTTAAGCCATAGGATAAGGGAAAGATGGATTCAGGGAGAGAGTTCCAGAGCTCAGCTGTTGAATAGAAGAAAGATTGGGAGTATCGTTTCACTCTCGAGTTGGAGATTTGCACAGAGTAAGGGTGGGATTGGTAACTAAAGGGATGAGATAACCTGTAGGCTTTCCATTGATAGACGTCCTTCCTAAGCTGAATAAAATCGTCAAATGGTTACCAGAATATAACGAACATGTCGTCACCGGTATTGCACGGGTTAATTGTTTTGTATATCTCGTTATGAACTCTTTTCCAACGTTTTGCCAATATTTCACATGACGCATTTCGAGCCTATGTTTTTCATGGGTTTTATTGTTTGTACAACATATTATGGCGGAAATATGACCGCTTCATATTTTATTGTTTGTACAACATATTATGGCGGAAATATGACCGCTTCATATTTTATTGTTTGTACAACATATTATGGCGGAAATATGACCGCTTCATATTTTATTGTTTGTACAACATATTATGGCGGAAATATGACCGCTTCATATTTTATTGTTTGTACAACATATTATGGCGGAAATATGACCGCTTCATATTTTCCTCTGTGGTATTTTATGGCTCAACCTTAAGGGGATAGTGGTTATTTTGTTGTTTGGTCTATTAATTTGTATACCGGTATTTTTAGTTTCCTCGATAGACCTTCATCAAGCTTAAAAAAACAAACCCTAGACCCCCCTTTAAGATAAATTTTGTACATTTTTCTGTAGAACAAATTTCCGGCCGAAGGCCAGTTCTTTTTAAATTTGCAGGCTTGCTATCGCTCGCCAGGAAAGAATCAACACCTACATGGCACGAACGGTCTTAAAATTGACAAAGAATTGGAGCGAAAGGTGTTAAAATCGTCGAACTAATGGGCCGATCGTCTTAAAATATCAAAACTAATGGGGTTAAACATGAGGAAGAAGGGGGACAAGAAAAATTGCCTATTTCCCCTTAACGAGTTTTCGGGGTGTATTTTGGGGGTACCACTTTCCGCCTCTCGCCGCTATATTAATAGCTTTGATGGAGTGCCAGTTTGTGTGTGTGTGTGTGTGTGTATGTGTGTGTGTGGGTGTGTATGTGTGTGTGTGTGTGTGTGTGTGTATGAATTATGTTTACTTTGGAGAGTGAATCTTTCATGATTTGTTCTCTTTGAAACCCAAACAGTACACGCTTAAAGGGGTAGTGATTGTTTTGTTTTTTTGCTTTGCTATAAATTATATATTCATGTATTAATAGAGTTTTGAGTTTCCTCGCTATACCTCCATCAAGCTTTAAAATACATCTATCTCCTATCTCCCATTCGCTTTCTTATTTTCATAAATGATCTCTCAACTGTACCTCCAGTCCCATCCAATCATACGCAGACGACTCTACCTTACACTACTCAATTAGTTTTCCTGAACGCCTCAGCCAGCAATCCCTCAAAAGCCAAACGTAATGAAGCCATGCAACACTTATCTTCTGATCTAACTACTATTTCCAATTGGGGCAGAGAAAACCTTGTTGCCTTTATTGCTTCCAAAACCCAATGTCTTCATCTTATTACCCGTCCGGAACTCCCAGAGGACTATCCCTTATTCTTCAACAATACAAAAATCAATCCTTCATCTTCTCTCAATATTTTTGGTGTCTCTTTTTCTTCTGCTTTCACTTGGAAGGACCATATTACCAGTCTTGCTAAGGCAGCCTCCCAGAAGCTGGGTGTGCTCAACCGCCTTAGGGGGTTCTTTACCCCTGCACAGCTTCTTGCTCTGTACAGGAGCACAGTGCGTCCTGGTATTGAGTATTGTTCACATGACTTTCTTCTATTCAACTGCTGAGCTCTGGAACTCTCTCCCAGAATCAGTCTTTCCCTCCTCCTATGACTTAAATTGCTTCAAACTCCGTGTGTCCAGGCATTTTGGCTCGAACATCCCTTGATTTTGGCTCTGTCACTCTTTCAACTCTGGGGGAGCACTCGATACAGGCAGTGCTGCCTTTTGTCTCCCTCACTCACATAGCAAAAAAAAAACAAAAAAAAAATCACCCTCTTGACCCCCTTTCAAGACATATGTGTAAATTTTTGTAGAAAAATGTCCCTGGCCGAAGGCCGGTTCCTTCTAAAATTACAGGATCGCTATCGCTTGCCAGGATAAAATCGACACCTAAATGGCACGAGAGGTCTTAAAATTGACAAAGAAATTGGGGTGAAAGGTGTATATTGATAAACGCTTAGCAACTTGTGTATGATGTTGCAGCCACCCTGTATACTGTACACTCGGATGACATAGTCTTTACTCACAAGAATTCCTGGAACCTCTATGATTTATTTATGCAATTATAGCTATCTGCATTGACTTTTGGAGAGAACTTGCTTTTCAATAAATAGTATTGATTGTTTTGTAGTTGATGTATAGACAATTATATTTAAAGTAAGAATCCTGCCAGCCAATCAACACGCTGCATTGAACCGTCCCTTTAAACCAGCTGTGAGTGACATTCCTGACGTTTATCAAAACACTGCTACACCCTCCCGTTCAGCCAATCACGAGCCCCCTTTGTCGCTTCAAGCAAGTACTGGCCTAGCCGCGCTCAAGCATTCACCTTTCAAATCGCTCTCGCTCTCTTCACAGACCGTTTCTCCTGGTTGCAATCGGTCTATTACACCAGTGCAAACATATACTCCCATAAGCCACTACAAAACCTTTGCAATAATCTCCCAGGAACGTATTACGAAGATATAAGTCAGGAGGAGAGAGAGAGAAAAGTTCAAGTTCAGTGGCTGGAGGGAACACTGCCCGGGAGGCTGGCTCAACCAATCACAGCGCGCCAATTCGTGAGGAGGGGCTATATAGAGTACAAAGGAGTACAAAGGAAATCAAGCAACAACAGATCTAGTGACCCTTCTAGGTTGCTTGCCTCCAAAGCACTGAGGATCAAGTGTCCAAACAGTGGTTTAAAGTGGGTAAGGGAACATTGGAAAGGGAATTAATGCCTGGAACTAATGTCCGTGGCAGGATTTGGAAGTTAGTAGAGGACAGATGGGTTAGTAACTGAGGGGGGGATAAAATAAAGTTATTCATTTACAAACGCAGTCAGTCGCGGGTTTGATGCGAGATATTTGTCTAGGCGGAGTTTAAATGAATCAACGGTGATGCAGTCTATAACGTTTCGGGGAATCCCATTCCACAAGTTGACAACTCGATTGAAGAAGAAATTCTTAGATTCGTGCGAGTTAAAAGATTTACCAATAATTTTGCAACCGTTTCCCCGCGTGTAATTAGATTGGTCGATAGTGAAGTACTTACTACAGTTCGTATTGTCGATGCCTTTGATGATTTTGAACACTTGAATTAAGTCACCTCTTAATCTGCGCTGGGTTAAAGGAAATAGATTTAATTCTCTAAGACGCTCTTCGTATGGTTTGTTCTTTAGGCTAGGTATCATTTTGGTAACTCTACGTTGAATTCGTTCTAGCTTGTTTATATCTTTTTGGTAATAAGGGCACCAGGATTGAACGCAGTATTCCAGAAGAGGGCGGACTAAGGAATTGTAAAGGGTTAGGATAACTTGTTTGGATTTATGCTCAAATGACCTGCCTATAAAGCCAATTATTTTGTTTGCCTTCTTAACAACTTCTGAACATTGTTGACTCGGTTTTAGGTTACTCGATATTGTTACTCCCAGATCGGTTTCTCTGTTTACATTCTTAAGCTGAGTGCCATTCATCGAATAGTTTGCTTTCTCATTTAGGTATCCGATATGTAGTACTTTACATTTATCCGCATTGAAACTCATTTGCCAAATTTGGGCCCACATGACAAATTTTCTAGATTGTGTTGCCTATCGTCAACCTTTTCTTTTGAGAGTACGCTATTTGCAATTTTTTGTATCGTCAGCAAATTTTGAGATTGGTCAGGTGAGACCCTCATCTATGTCGTTGATGTAAATTAGAAAGAGAATTGGTCCTAGTACCGATCCCTGGGGTACCCCGCTACTTACATTGGTCCATTTAGATACCTTACCGTTTATGACTACTCTTTCCTTTCTGTTGCTGAGCCAATTTTCTATCCATTTCAACACACCGTCTTGTATTCCATGCGCTTTCAGTTTTATCAGTAAACGTTTGTGGGGAACTTTGTCAAAGGCCTTTTGAAAATCAAGGTATATAATATCTACAGCTTTACTCTCATCATAGAGGTTGAGGATATCGTGGAAGAAGTCTAAGAGGTTTGTTAAACAGGAAATTTGTTTACGAAAGCCGTGTTGAGTATCTTTAAGTATGTTATTTTCCTCTAAGTGATTTACGAGTCTGTCTCGTATGACCGTTTCTAGCATTTTACATACAACTGAGGTTAAGCTAATTGGACGATAGTTACTGGGTAGGGATTTGCTGCCTTTTTTGAATATCGGTGTTACGTTGGCTAGCTTCCACTGATCAGGCATAGTTCCAGACTGCAAGGATTTATTGAATAGTAATGTCAGTGGTTTGGAGAGCTCATCCTTAACTTCCTTTAGAACTCTAGGCGAGATTTTTATCAGGTCCAGGCGTTTTATTTACCTTGAGTTTATCTAAACAATTCAATACTTCTCTCTCTGTAACGGTGATATTGCTTAGAACATCTGAATTATCAATCTGAATCGGCTATGGTGTAGGGATATCACTGACGTCTTCTGTTGTAAAAACTGATGCAAAGAAGGTATTGAGGGCATTACTCATTTGTACTTCGTCTTTGGTGTATTCTCCATTTTCATCGACTAACGGTCCAACAGTTGAAGTAACTATTTTTTTCTTTCTGATATAACTATAGAATTCTTTCGGGTTTGTTTTACTTTGATTCGCAATATGTAACTCTAAGGTCTTTTTACTTTGCGTAATTAACTTTTTGGCTTTACGTCGTAGCTCTACAAATTTCACCCGTTCTTCGTCATTTTGTGAGGATTTTAATCTATCATTAGCAAATTTCTTTAGCAAGCAGGCAGTTTGAAATATCTTTATTCCACCATTTGGGCTTATTATTATGGCCTGGACGCCGTATTTTCGATGGTATGCAGTCTTGCACTGCTTTTAGGTAAGTGGTTTCGAATAACTTCCAAGATGTATTTATGTCGTTATTGTTAATTATAAAGCTCCATTCAGTTTCTTTAAACATAGCTCTAAGTTTATGGAAGTTTGCTTTCTTGAAATTAGGGACTTTTTCGATGCTACTATTTGGTTCGTTACTAGTAAACTTTAAAGTGAAAGTTATCGTACGATGGTCGCTGTTACTGAATTCATCACCAACATTCAAATTCTCTATCAATTCTTCTTTTGTTGCAAGCACAATGTCAAGAACGTTATTACCACGGGTCGGCGTTCGAACAAATTGATAAAGCGAACTCTCTTGCAAGTTTGTTTGTATACAAGTCATGTCCAGAGTGTAAAGTAAGAGTATCGCCCCACTTGGTCACAGGTAAATTAAAGTCGCCAAAAATTACGGTATCTTGTGAGTTACTTACATCTGCAATTTGTTCGTACATTTCTCGGTCAGTTTGCACTGATTGAGCTGGAGGTCTGTATATTAACGCAAGTATTATTTTTGTACCTTTATTATTCTTTATTAGCACAAAAGATGTGTCGACGTTCACAATTTGAGGTTTTGACAAGAGGGTAGGGTTATGACTTTCTTTGATATAAAGTAAAACGCCACCTCCATTTCGATTTATTCGGCTTTTCTCAAACATTACATAACCGGGAAGTGAATACTCTGCTAAAAAGTCTCTATCTTCTGTATTGAGTCAAGATTCTGTTATGCCAATCACATCATAATTTTCTGTAAACACTAGCTCCTCTAAATCTGAAAAATTATTGCGTATGCTACGAGCATTTGCATAGAAAACCTTTAAATTTGTTATTTTAGAACTCACGGAACGCTCTTTAATAATATTTTTGGTTCTTGTCGGATCTACATATATGTTCATGGCTGTCCTCGGTCCTTGCTGTCTTCGGTCCTTATCGCTGGTGGTCCTCGGTTGCCTCTGTTTTTTGCTTGGCGTTGGATGATTTATGTCACTGCTGCTTCTTCTCGGATGGCGTTTTTTGATCCATGGCTGCGGACTGCTTCGTGTAGGAGACGACCCATGCGTGCTGAACCCACAGGGATTAGATGAGTGCCATCCTTGCGGAACAGTGTAGGCTGGTTGTAGAAGTTGTCCCAGAGGTTGATGAATTCAACTTCTTCCCTCAGACACAAATATTTTAGTCGGCTATTTGTGCTGAAGGCCTTGTCGTAGAATTTTTCAGGTGCGTCGATCTTGGGGAGAATGCCTGAGATGATGCCTGATGAGGGGGGCGGGGCTCCAAACGTCATTTCTGTAGCCATCCACCCATCCATCAAACGTCATTCCTGTCACGGAAGCCACTGGGCTCACCTACCAGCAACAACCTCTCTCTCCCTCACCTGGACAGTGATGGGAACTTGGGCAAGCCTGCTCCAGCCTACCAGCTCGCTTGCCGGCCTCTAGTAAAGCCCACCTCTGGCCAAACACAACCTTTGTCTGCCGACCAGATACACCACAAATATCCTGGTGCCTGTCGTCACATTGCTAGCTTACACACCTATAGCCAAGCAATTCAAGAGGGACGACAAGTGGTAGATGGGACTAAAGAATTCCAGAAGACATATTGGCCAGCCTTGAGGTGGTGAAGATTGATCCAGAGATACCCAATACTTTTTTAAAGAGAGAGAAATGCTTGACAAACCCAGTGGTTCCAACCAATAAAATTGATGTGTTCTTATAGAACAAAATAAAAAGAAATGGATTAGACTCATAAATAAATAAAAAGATGCAGTGTTGAGAGAAGATAGCTGTCAATGCTAGAGAAGGCTCCATGCCATTTAGCTATCAATAGTACAGGATCTTCTAGGTTAATAAGTACATGAAATTACTAAGGGGAATCTGATTGAATAGATATTAGTGATAACAGGGTTATGAGAATTATTCAAGAAGAGGTGATAAATTATATTTGCCGATAGGTTAGACCTAGCTTGAGAAATAGTTAGGAAGGAAGTCCGTCTGATGAAATATATTGTTTTGTTATAAAGGAAACATCGTTATTCGACTAAAGAGATTATTATACGGAATACAGTTCTAATATTAGCGATCCTGTAATCATGACATAAATAACAAGTCGAGTCGATTATCGTGAGAGATATTGTAATATTGAAATAAGTTAACAAGGCGTTGATAGATATAGTAGTCATGTTATATTTGAGTTGAACATTGAGTTGGAGATTGTAATCCTGATATACGACGTGATCAAATGCCAAATGTTGTAATGAAGATATAGGTACTTTTGAAATAGCGGTTATATTGGACTATGTAATGAAATATATCATTTGAAGCTTGTTGATATTGAATATAGTATAAGAGTTAAGTGTATTGTGTTAATTCATCTGTAAAATAGGAAGCACGAGTGTTGGACACTCCGGAATAGAGTTAAATTTAAGTAATTGCCTACTGGTACATATTTATATGTTTTGAGATAGATGTTATATATATATATATATATATATATAGGTTGTAAATATAGGAACGTCTAGATTAAACTGATTGTTATGCCGGGTTATAATACAACCTAGCTTAGTTCTTGGTCTTTACTCAAATCAAACTATGGACTTTTAGACTCAATATTCTCTCAACAGGGTCACGTCGAACACGTTCTTGTTCACAAATTAGGTACTCAATCAGGTTAAGATGAACACAATAACTACACACAGGTAATTATACACTCTTATTTATTCAACTGGCGTATAGATATTACTATATATTCCTTGACTATTATAGGGGAATAGTAAGAAATACGTAGGCTTTGGCATACACAAATGACAGGTACTACACACATATAAATAGGCCTAAAGTGTGGGTGGATAATTACTGCACTACTATAAAGAATAGCCAGCAATCAATTATTAACAGATATCACACACTAAGGTCTGGTAAGAACATACAATGAGCATAAATCAAAGGATAATATTATAATGGAAGTATGCAATAAAAATCAGACAAAACATACACATAGATAAAACCCTTGAAAATGATCTATATGAGAGTGGAGTATCTACTGTGAATTATTATGAATAAGTTTCGGGCAGGTTGAACGAAATCTATAAGTACGCGTCAATAAGATGGGCGAAATGAAAGGGAAAGTGTAGGGCGAGTTCTGGGAAGAACGTTTGCTCCCAGTTGGCGGGAAGCGATGGGGGGGGGGGGGGGGGGGGGGGGGAGGGGGGGGGGGGGGGGGAAGGAAGGGGGGGTGGGTGGGGGGGGGGGGGGGGGGGGGGGGGGAGATTTAAAGGGCTAACGCGCACAGATTAGTTTGGGCTAGGTAGGTCACTCAGGTCCTATATTTGACTGCGATGATAAAAATAATAAATATAGTTTGTTACGTCCTGGGATATATAAACACTGGGCTCTTTCTATTGGACTAGGTATGCGGCAACAAGCAACAACGGAAAACGCTAGATCCAACCCTTATCTACAAACCCAGGCAACAAACCACCCTAAACCGTCAAGACTCCTGCCTGGACAACAAGGTATCCTATGACTCGGTTACAGGGTGCACGCACTATAGACTGCTGATAGTCAAGCAGGCTATATAAAAGATCACACAATTAAGTTGACTTAAAAGCTTCAAGGAAAAGATAGATAACGGAATTAAATTGCAGAAACAATTTAATAACAAACTAGAAGAAAGTACATTTAACGTTACGTTAATTAATACAACTAATCACCCCTGCGTGAAAGAAGGTGAAAGCAAACAGTCCTCAAAACATCGTACAGGTAGACAAGATGCGGGTCTCTAAACTGCATGCGGCTACTGTAGGATCTGATGCTTAGCAAAGAAAGTACGTTACGGATTTAGAGAAATCTTAACTCATAAGCAGGAATAAATACTAGTGATAGGCCATACAGTGTATAATGACATAGGTATAATTAAATAAAGGCAGCAACTCGCATCATAACCACATACAGGTGTGCTTCTCACTCTTAGTCAGGCAAGCCTGCTCGGACAGAGTCTCTGAGCCACACCCTGACTCACAATGTTCACAAAAACGGTAAACTGTGGCACAATAACAAGCATACAGAGATAATAAACCCCTAGCTGTTAATCTGCCAGGTGGCAGAGGTCTATCCGGAAGGATATAGGCTTCGGATACCCGGGCTGAGCCACCTGCTCTAGCCTAGGGACGTTCCCAGGTCTGTGCGCCAAATTACTCTAATTGAAAGGGTGCTCTCTTGAGAAACTCAGATCGCAAGTATCTGACTCTCTCCTGGCGACCCTAAAACAAAAGCAAGACGTGCTAGCGCAGTGCTGAGTGGACTAGGCAATGGCCCTCACACAACACAATGCTAGACACACAGGGACACAGACAAGAAAATGCCCCCAGACTCCCACGGGTATCCTAGTAAAGTCGTGCGGGTCCACGGACTCGCACCAGCAGACTTTACTTAAAGGATCGCAAAAAGCCTCCCCTCCGGTCTAGCCCCTGCTAACCTGACACAAGAACACACTAGCAAGCATGAAACCACCAAATATGAGACAACAAAAAAGCTTCCTAGGTCTCATTAACAATTACATCCCTGCATAAGGCCCAAAATCCTATCTAGTTATCTGAGAGCTCGTCGTTAATACAATAATAGATATAAGGTCTATCAAGGGGATGGGATAATTAAATAGATTGGTGAAGTAGTGGAAAGAAGGTATACAAAGTAAGAGAGAACGTTTCTAAGTGGGGTTGAGAGGGATAGATATCAAGGGGGTCCGAAGGGTACGACAATGAGGTGAGCTCTGAGTCTTGAATCTGTCTGGACCCCACCCTAGGCATGCAGAATACATCCCAGGCTTGGCAACACTCAACACAGTTGCCTGGTCAAAATCCTCTACCCCGAGTGTGAGTCGAAACTAAGCCTAACGTTGCAATCAAATGCATGTGGCAGCGCTTCAGGCTCGTCCCAAGCTGGTCTCTCTGCGCGAAGCAACGTCCCAAGCCGGTCTCTCTCTCCCGCTCATCTCTTCCCGCTCTCACTAGACTTACATCTTATATATTATAATGAAACAATCAACTATCGAGAATAAAATATACTAAGATGCGTTGGTTAAGAAAAAAGGCAGCTTCAAGCTGTGAAACAACATAAGAATATCCCAGACATTAGTTACATTGTCGTAGGATATATTTTTTTTTTTTTTTTTTTTCTATATTCCAACTTACTTCCTCTCGGGCATAGGCTGAGAGCCTTAACATTCACCGCTTTACAATGAACAGTGAAGCCTGTGAGGTCTTGTTCCAGCCTAGGGAGTGAGACGTGTGAAGCACGTAGAGTACAACGAGCACCTGCCATCTTGCCTTCACATGAGGCACGGTGCTCACTCATGGCCCGAAACGACCCCATCTCTGAAGCCACCTCGTTCCCGTGCTTCACTGTCTCACTTCCTACACTCGGACTCTCACACTTACACACACACTAAGGGAAAGCCTGCCGGCCGGCTACCACCAGCCGGTTTCTAAACGGCTGGGCAGCCGACACGCACGCATGCCCGCACGTGGTTACTATGCAGAAGCGTCACACCTCCCCTAAGATATAAGACCCTTGACTAAGTTCTTCATATCTAACAGAAAGCTTCTCATAGTACCACACACTGTTGCGACACAAGGCACTATATATAAAAAAATAAATAAAGACTGTTGCGCTCCACCGAGCAAGTTCAACTAACTCAGCGACAATAAGCGAAAACATTCAACTTAGATACTGCTACAACATCTTATACAAAATTCTACACGTTATAAAAAAATAAAGAGTTTTTTATAAGGTTTTTGCTTTTTTAATTTGTTTTTTTTCGGCTGAACTACAGTGACAGCCTATTTTCCTCCACACTCAACCCTCAATCCTGTGGCAGTCTAACCAACATCCACCCTTGATAGGCAATCCGCTATCACGTTATCAGAACCGGCAATATGGCGTATGTCCAGATTATACTCCTGAAGCATGAGTGACCACCTGGTCAGCCTCATATTCCGGTTATGAAACTGATTCAAGAATTTTCAGAGGGTGATGATCGGTATAAACCACTACGACTAGTCCGAAAGCAGGAACATATACATCGAAGTGCCTGAGCGCCAGCACTATTGCCAGGAGTTCTTTTTCAATTACAGAGTAATTCCTTTGTGCACTATTGAATTTTTTACTGTAAAAACTCACTGGATGTTCGATACCTTCATCATCTGTCTGTAACAAGACAGCCCCAGCCCCTACGCCACTGGCATCAGTCGCCAGCTGAAAAGGTCTGCTGAAGTCCAGGGCCCTGAGTATGGGGTGGGTACATAACAGGTGTTTCACCAAGGAAAACGCCTCTGCACACTCAGGAACCCACCGGAACTTCTTGTCCTTAGATAATAAGTCAGTTAAAGGTGCAAGTACAGTCGAATAGCCTTTGATGAAGCGACGATAATAGCCTATCATACCTAGAAACCGCATGATTTGTTTCTTAGTCGTAGGCTGGGGAAACTGATCGATGGCTTTGATCTTTGTCTGTGGAGGGCACACCTGACCCATCCCCACCTCGAACCCCAGGTACAAAACTGTGGCTTTGACAAAATCGCACTTACCCAGGTTTACCACCAAACCTGCTTCATTCAGTTTATTAAAAAGCTGTCCGATGTGAGCACAGTGACTGTTAAAATCATCGTCGTATATTATGACATCATCTAGGTACACCGTAACAGTTGGGAATGTCGGCTACAATGTCGTTCATTAATTTCTGAAACGTTGCAGGGGCATTTTTCAGCCCGTATGGCATAACATGGCAACGATATGTGGCACCGTCCACCACAAACCCACACACCTCTCACGCTCGCTCAGACAAGGGCACTTGCCAATATCCCTTAACAAGGTCTATCTTAGTGAGGAACTTGGCTTTTCCTATCTTATCCACACTGTTGTCCACGCGAGGGAGAGGGTAGGCATTTGTGGGGGTTAAACCATTCAACCTGCGGAAATCTATACAAACCGCACCTTGCCATCTGGTTTGGGCTGCAGTGTGACTGGGGAAGTCCACCTTACTGCACCCTCAGAAATCAGCCCACGTTTCAGCATATAATCCAGCTCTTCCCTAAGTGCTGGTAATTTAATAGGGGGAACACGGTATGGCACTGATTTAAAGGGCGGGTGGTCCCCAACATCGACATCGTGCACCGCTTGAGTAGTGAGGCCAGGATGCTCCGCGAAAACAGCTGGGTTTGAATCAAACAAGTGCTGCACAGCTGCACGTTGTTGCTCAGGCAGGTGCAATATCAACTCGTGAGCCACTTGTCTAGAATTCCCTGCCCACTGATCCGCGGAAACATGACAATCCCAATTATCCTCCCCCGCAGCTTGACTGTACCTTCCTCCTTCTCCACCACGATCGCTGCAGATCAACACCGGGACAGTGAGAGGCTCGGAGGGGCGCCTCACATACTCTTTCATCAGATTTACATGGCAAAGTTGGTTCTTTTTCTTACGATCAGGAGTAGCTACTAAATAGTCTAGATCAGAAACCTTCCTTACAACCCGATACGGACCAGAATACTTGGCAGACAAGGGGTGTCCCACCAGAGGCAGTAGTATCAGTACCTCCTGATCTACTTCAAACTCCCTCAGCTTCACCTTCTGGTCGTATCTGTCCTTCATCTGAGCTTGTGAACTCTTAAGGTTCCGACCTGCTACCTCCAGGCTCTTTAGCATTCTCTCACGGCTTTCAACAACATACTTTAGAAGCGAGCATGGCTTTGTGACTCCCTCCCAGATCTCCTTGACTATGTGGAGGGGCCCCCTGACCCTGTGTCCAAAAACCAACTCGTTCGGGCTAAATCCCAAGCTCTCCCCAGGTACTTCTCTCGCAGCAAATAAAACGTATGGGAGACCTAGATCCCAGTCCTTCCCATTTTCCATGCAATAACACCGCAACATACTCTTGAGAGTCGAGTGCCACCTTTCCAAAACTCCCTGACTCTCGGGATGGTAGGCAGATGACACCACAGACACTATCCCATGTTGCTGCATGGTCTGCTTAAACAGAGCAGAAGTAAAATTGGATCCCTGATCAGACTGGATCTCCTGAGGGTAGCCATAATGAGACAAATAGACAAGTAGGTTTTTGACAACAGTCTTAGCCATCCCGTTGCGCATGGGGTAAGCATCTGGATACCGTGTTGCTACATCCATTACAGTTAGAAATTTATTGCCGGCACTAGTGGGGGGCAATGGGCCAACCATATCGATAACTACTTTGCTGAAGGGCGGCCCAATGACAGGGATGGGTTGGAACGGGGCTCTCTGGATGACCTGATTGGGTTTCCCAACAACTTGACAAGTGTGACACTGTGACACCCATGACACGACACTCGCCTTTAACCCAGGCCACCAGAAAAGCTTGCTCAGAGCTGCCTCCGTCTTACGTGCCCCAAGGTGCCCTGCCAAAGGCACATCATGAGCTAATCTCAATAAGCTCTCACGGCACACCCTCGGTACTACTAACTGGTCCACTAATCCTGACCCGCCATCCCACTTTTTCTTGGGATCCTGATGTCTCCGATACAAGATCCCCTCGGACAAGAATAAATCACCAGGCTGCGCATCCCCATCGCTCTCCAGTTCGACAGCACCATTACCACACGCCCTGACTTCAGGATCTTCCAGCTGCAAGGAACATATATCAGCAGGTGCGAGATTATCCAAGTTCATCTTAAATAATTTATTTCCACCTCCAATGTCCCGCTGAGCCATCCTTTCCTCACGCTGCGCATAACGATGCTGTCGCAGAGTCTCTTCCTGCCCTGCACCTGCACTAGCGGTGACAGGCCCCGGGGCCTCTCCAGACTCTAACATAGGTGTCAATAATGAGTCACCAAGAAACACTGCCGGCTCAAAACTCTCCAATTGACCAACACTTCCCGTTTTCTTGTGACCTTTCCTCCGCGGTTTGATAGACTGAGGTGGTGGCTGCAAGGCTCCGGATGTCTGAGAACGCGTCACAACACACGCCATGGTTTGTACGCTACACTTCTCAACCCACTCCTGTTCCTCCCTACTAACGTCGGCCGCCTTCTCGGCAACGACCACGGGTGAAACCTTAGAAGCAGGCACCGCAAAGTCGTTGCCGAGGAGGAGATCGACGCCCCCAACAGGCAAGTTCTCTAGAATTCCTACATCCAGCTCCTTCGCCACACCACCCACCTCCAGCTCCATCCGCACCAGCGGGTAGGACTTCGTAGCATTGATCCCCTGAACTACCACCACCCGAACAGCGTTAATCGGTCTACCAGTAAAGTTCTTTAACAAGGTCTGAGAAGCCCCCGTATCACGCAATAGCTTAACTCCTCGCCTTTCGCCAGCCCACCTCACAAAACCATGCCCTCTATGACCCCCAAAGACGTCGTGGACAGGGTTCGAGCCTTCCGGACTCTTGAACACAGGCTGTGTCCCACCCTCTGATGAACTACCCTTGGCAAACTCAGAAGATATAGGCGACACCCATATGCTGCGGGCCAATGACACAACCTTGTTTGGTGGCTTGTTCGGACAAGCATTTGCAAAGTGACCCTCCTTGTGACATGCGAAGCACTCTTTACTCTTTGGTTTCCCTTGGGAGTGGGAGGTACCATTAGACTTCTTATACGGGACGGTATTTGGTTTATGTTCAGTTTTATTGTCAGTGCTAGATGGTTTTGTGTATTTATGTGTATCAAAATTCTTGGGAGGGGGAGGGGTACGATCCTTTGCACCCGACTCACTCCTAGCTGCTGCTCCGCACCCTCGAATTAATGACAGTCGGCGGTCAGCCATTTCTGCTGCCTCCTGGAGAGTTCTAGGATTTGTTTCCTTTATATTTAATGTTAAGTCCCCGCCTGTGCACTTGAAGAACTGCTCCAAGAGAACCAGCTCACTCAACTCCTCAAAAGTAGCTGCCCTCTCAGAACGCAGCCAATGTCGTAGTGCATCAGACAAGTCCCGGGCGTGTTCTAGGAAGGTACTATCCTTGCCCTTAGTAACACCCCGAAACTTCAAGCGGTAAGTTTCTGGTTGTAACTCATAGGCCCGTAGCACAGCCTTCTTTAGCTCATCATAAACTACACAGGACTCTAAAGGTAGTGCATCATACGCTTTTAGCCCCTTTCCTAGGAGTCTTGATGAAACTAATGCTGCCCACTTTTCCTGAGGCCACTGGTGTTCCTGACACTTCTTCTCAAATCGCATAAAAAACTCAGCCACACATAATTCATCGAACACAGGAACTAGTTTAAGCAGGTGCGACAATGATTGGTCCCGATGTCTGTTACCTCCCCCAATATTTCGCCCTGTTACCTCCACTCGAGATCTATCCAGCTCCCTGTCAGCCCGATACCTAGTAGACTCTGCCTGCAGTTCAGCCTTTCGTATAGCTGTTCTCTCTGCAGCCTCAGCCTGCACACTAGCCTGTCTCTCGGCAGCCTCAACCTTGGCCATCTCAAGCCGAAACAACAAATCTGGAGTCAACCCTTGAGGAGGGGAAGGTGCATTTAATGGAGAGGGTCCCTGTGATTGAATTCCACGCTGCCATTGACCATCAACTTGGGGGTATGTACTAAATTCAGTCACCCTGACGTTTTGATGGGGGGGTAGAGTGGATGGGGGGCTGGGGACCGGGGCCCCCAGTCGCCTCTCCACCCAGGTCTCTCCCTTCTAAACCCAATATCAAAGTCCTCAGCTGATCTTTCCTCATGCCACTTAAACCCTGGTGACCCTGAAGACCTGCCACACACTTTAAGCCATACTTATTCAGCTTCAACACCCTGGCAGCGGTAAGGGGCACCTCTAAAAATCTTCTAGCACCCTCCTCGCTATCGACTAGCCACTCCACAGGTCTTTCTCCCTCCGAGCCCGTATCGTGACCTGACCCATCACTGTGTTCTGATGTATTAGACATGTTTGTGTACTGCAGTAATTATCACGGTTATAGAATGTGCCTTATCTCCTATGCAAGTATGTATATACTAATGTTATTTAAAGTCTTTAATGTGTTATATTGGTTGCTCCAAAAAAAAACTATGTACACTGTATTCCTCTAATCATAAGGAATCTCAAAACAAATGACCACTATATTCCTCTGTTCAGTAAATCCTATGCAAGGTCGCCATTTGTTACGTCCTGGGATATATAAACACTGGGCTCTTTCTATTGGACTAGGTATGCGGCAACAAGCAACAACGGAAAAACGCTAGATCCAACCCTTATCTATAAACCCAGGCAACAAACCACCCTAAACCGTCAAGAGTCCTGCCTGGACAACGAGGTACCCTATGACTCGGTTACAGGGTGCACGCACTATAGACTGCTGATAGTCAAGCAGGCTATATAAAAGATCACACAATTAAGTTGACTTAAAGCTTCAAGGAAAAGATAGATAACGGAATTAAATTGCAGAAACAATTTAATAACAAACTAGAAGAAAGTACATTTAACGTTACGTTAATTAATACAACTAATCACCCCTGCGTGAAAGAAGGTGAAAGCAAACAGTCCTCAAAACATCGTACAGGTAGACAAGATGCGGGTCTCTAAACTGCATGCGGCTACTGTAGGATCTGATGCTTAGCAAAGAAAGTACGTTACGGATTTAGAGAACTCTTAACTCATAAGCAGGAATAAATACTAGTGATAGGCCATACAGTGTATAATGGCATAGGTATAATTAAATAAAGGCAGCAACTCGCAACATAACCACATACAGGTGTGCTTCTCACTCTTAGTCAGGCAAGCCTGCTCGGACAGAGTCTCTGAGCCACACCCTGACTCACAATGCTCACAAAAACGGTAAACTGTGGCACAATAACAAGCATACAGAGATAATAAACCCCTAGCTGTTAATCTGCCAGGTGGCAGAGGTCTAGCCGGAAGGATATAGGCTTCGGATACCCGGGCTGAGCCACCTGCTCTAGCCTAGGGACGTTCCCAGGTCTGTGCGCCAAATTACTCTAATTGAAAGGGTGCTCTCTTGAGAGACTCAGATCGCAAGTATCTGACTCTCTCCTGGCGACCCTAAAACAAAAGCAAGACGTGCTAGCGCAGTGCTGAGTGGACTAGGCAATGGCCCTCACACAACACAACGTTAGACACACAGGGACACAGACAAGAAAATGCCCCCAGACTCCCACGGGTATCCTAGTAAAGTCGTGCGGGTCCACGGGACTCGCACCAGCAGACTTTACTTAAAGGATCGCAAAAAGCCTCCCCTCCGGTCTAGCCCCTGCTAACCTGACACAAGAACACACTAGCAAGCATGAAACCACCAAATATGAGACAACAAAAAAGCTTCCTAGGTCTCATTAACAATTACATCCCTGCATAAGGCCCAAAATCCTATCTAGTTATCTGAGAGCTCGTCGTTAATACAATAATAGATATAAGGTCTATCAAGGGGATGGGATAATTAAATAGATTGGTGAAGTAGTGGAAAGAAGGTATACAAAGTAAGAGAGAACGTTTCTAAGTGGGGTTGAGAGGGATAGATATCAAGGGGGTCCGAAGGGTACGACAATGAGGTGAGCTCTGAGTCTTGAATCTGTCTGGACCCACCCTAGGCATGCAGAATACATCCCAGGCTTGGCAACACTCAACACAGTTGCCTGATCAAAATCCTCTACCCCGTGCGTGAGTCGAAACTAAGCCTAACGTTGCAATCAAATGCATGTGGCAGCGCTTCAGGCTCGTCCCAAGCTGGTCTCTCCGCGCGAAGCAACGTCCCAAGCCGGTCTCTCTCTCCCGCTCATCTCTTCCCGCTCTCACTAGACTTACATCTTATATATTGTAATGAAACAATCAACTATCGAGAATAAAATATACTAAGATGCGTTGGTTAAGAATAAGGGCAGCTTCAAGCTGTGAAACAACATAAGAATATCCCAGACATTAGTTACATTGTCGTAGGATATATACTAAGGGAAAGCCTGCCGGCCGGCTACCACCAGCCAGTTTCTAAACGGATGGGCAGCCGACGCGCGCGCATGCCCGCACGTGGTTACTATGCAGAAGCGTCACAAGTTAGTGCGATAATATTCTGACTAAGAGGAGGAATAAGTTAAAGTTCAAAGGAGAGGGAAGGTAAATTATTGTTACTATTAATAATGTACTTAAATTAATAGGAGAGAATTTATATCATGAGCATACTATTAATTAACTCTTATATGCAAAGATAATCTCACGGGTCGAGGAATTCAGATTTAATGATTTACATTTACTGAAGAATACTCGAAGGTTGAAGCTAACCTAACTGAATCAGGCAATAGTTTGATTACAGTAGATTAGAGAACGCATCAACAAATTAGCGTATACGAGTAGTGACAATAATACTACAAGTTAAATATGGCGTACACGACGAAGTTGCGCTTAGATGGAAATACCTGATAAGGTATGAAGGTCTGAACTGGTTAACAGATTCCTATATGGAATACAGAACAATTGGCGTTGTATTCGAGTTGGTGAAATAATTAGACAATAGATCTACACAGAACTAGAATTCCTAGACGAGCAGGATCGAAATTATCTATTTCATAATAGAATAAACTAATACGTTATTCACAAATTATACAATTAACGCACGACAAAATAAGGCGCAATAGGGGGGGGGGAAACTGAGTTTAATTAGATATGAAATTGGGCGTAGGTTCTAGGTAAAAGTGAGGATTTAGAAGGGAATCAATTCACAGTATACACTTCAGCTTCAACTTGTTACATACATAAATAGAATGGACATACACAAGGAAAATCTGTGAGTATTCGGCTTGATTATGAGTTTACACTATTATGTAACGTATGCGTAGAATGTTTTATATGAACTTAGAAGAGAGGTTAACACTAGATCTTGGGCACAGATCTACACTGATTAGCAATGAATATTCACATATTTTACCTTACCTTCACATCAATAATCACAACGTAAGATACTCAGAGACATTTAGGGGAAGCTGGGGGGGTTGAGGTTCGAGAGCAAGTTCTGGCCGACATAGAGCGTAGATTTGCCTGGGCCAGACTTCAGGGCTGCTTCTCACCGTCAGGAATCCCACGTCCAGACGTCAGAGGCACACAACAGGGCTCGTTGTAGTCTCGAGGGGGAGGGGAATGCAGTTGCCACTTTTTAATTAGATGCTCCAGACTTTTCAGACTTGAGAACATTACCAAGGTGGAAGTGCTTGCTTCCTCAACAATTTCGTTGAGTACATGTTCAACTATTTTCTGAGCTTCAACTTATAGTAATTCAATGTTAAAGGGATATAGTGAATTGTTGTGACATCAATAGTGAAGTAAATACTTAGCTTAAAAATACATGGTAGTTATCATTTGGTACCTTATCATTTAAAGTATTTTATTTAATACTCCGGTGGAAGTTACTAAGTTTAGGAAGGATGTAATAACAGTTCTGGTGATTTTATTATAATTGAGGGTTATTTGTGAATCCGTGAATAACTCTGGTCTTCTTATGTTCCTGGGTTGATCCGGAGTTCTTCGTAACAGTCTTGCATTGTAGATCCTAATATCCCCACTTATGTCGGTAGCACTCAGGTCTTTGATGTGGAATTTGCATAAACATTTGCTCGGTGTACTGCAAATCTGGCTGCTGGTGCAATGAAGGTTGGTGATTGGTGGGGAGGGTTTGAAACCTGGATGGTGATTGGCTGACACTCCCATTTTTTAGTAGGGGTGACTGACCTAGGTGACCCGTCTTCTTGGTAGTCAGAAAACGGGAATGACCAGGTAAAATGGGGTACTCCTCTGTTTCTCGTTTCTCCTCATCATGAGAAACTGGTATGGAATGGTGTCTTGGTTGTTTATTTCTTCTTTTGTCCTTGCCTACTGGCAATCCTACAGGTGTTTTCCAACCCCGTCACTTCACTGATTATAGCCTTGGTCCTACGATTGGACATATTGAGGCGTAGTAAATTTTTGTCAATTCTTTTGGAAATAATGACGTGCCTTTGGATCGAAGTCGGAGTGAATCAATGCCTGAATAACGGGTGTCCAAATAGGTGGTAATGGGAACTTGAGAGTTCCAATGTACAATTTATAATGGGTCGACGGTAATATTCAATTTGTGGATTGAACTCATTCCGGCCCGAACACAGAATCGATTGCTATGATGAGATATGCTACCGGGGAGTTTGTTAAATAAAGGATATGAACTTCTGAACAACTGTCGAATTATTCCCATCTTAGTAGAATACTTAGATTTGGGAAAAATAAGTACTTCAATATTCATAAATTCGGTTCCAGAGATACACGCTTCCATAATTAGAAATGGGTGAAGTCCACGAATAGGTGAAGTCCAAAATTATATTCAGTAATTCGTTTCCAGAGACATACTTCCATAATAAGAAATAGGTGGTGAAGTTCACGAATATTTATGAGTGGTATCCGAGTGTACCAAACGTTCTTCACATTTTCTTGTTTTTGTGTTAATATACTTTTTTTATTATATTTTTGTCTTAAAGGAGCCCACCTCGCTTTTTTTCTCTTTCTCACCCTCTCTCTTTGGCTTCTATTCATTCGGCCCCATTCAGCCTACTGTTTTAAGACGTTTACCCCCATCCAGGTGTCAATATTTTCCTGGCGAGCGGTAGCGAGACAGCATTTATATATTTTTGTTTTGACAGCAAGCTAAATTTGTACATTTTTCGATAGAAAAATTTCTCCGGTGAAGCCAGATTTCTCCATACAAAGGAGGAAGCGCAGAGAGTGAGAGCCAAGAACGTGGAGAGATAGGAAGCCCGGGAGAGGAATGTTGATGGTGGATGACTTGATGGAGAGGTGGTGGTGGTGGTGGTGGTGGAGGTGGTAGTGGGAAGAATGTAATGAGGGCGGGGGGGGGGAGCAGAGTTGGGAGAGATGCTGAGGTGGTGGTGGAGGTTGAGGGAAGAATGTGATGGGGGTGAGAGGGAGGAGAGTTGGGGGAGATGCTGAGGTGGTGGTGGTGGAGGTGGAGAGAAGAATGTGATGGTGGTGAGGGGGGGAGGGACGAGAGTTGGGGAGATGCTGAGATGGTGGAGGAAAGAATGTGATGGAGGTGAGGGGGGGATGGAGGAGAGTTGATGGAGATGCTAAGGTAGTGGTGGTGGTGGAGGGAAGAATGTGATGGGGCTGAGAGTGGATGGAGGAAAGTTTGGGGAGATGCTGAGGTAGTGGAGGTGGAGGGAAGAATGTGATGGTGGGTGAGGGGGGGGGGAGGGAGGAGAGTTGGGGGAGATGCTGAGGTGGTGGTGGTGGAGGAGGGAAGAATGTGATGGGGGTTGGAGAGGGAGGGGAAAGGAGGGCGAGGAGGTGGTGAGGGGGAGAGAGGTGTGGTGGTACAATAGTGAGGGTGGTGAGGGGAGAGACAGTTTTGTGAGGGGGAGAAACAGGCGGTGAGGGGGAGAGACAGTTGGTGAGGGGGAGAGAGATGTGGCGAGGGAATGGGAGAGACAGGTGGTGAGGGGGAGATGAGAGAGTGTGGGGGGGGGGATGGGAGAGACAGGTGGTGAGGGGGAGATGAGAGTTTGGGGGGGGGGGGACACATTCTGCAGAAGATGGAGGAAAGACTATAAAGCGAAAAATGCAGTTCCATGGAGGTAGACAAAAGCTGCAGGAACGTCTAACCTTAAGTTTTACTCGTGCCTAAATATTCCCCTTCTTACCATATACTGTATGTATATATATATATATATATATATAAAGATAGAGAGAGAAGTGTGTATGAGAAGTGGTGGTGGGGGGCATTTTTGTGATTATTTATGAGTATTTGTGTGAAAATTTAACAACAGACAGATAAATTAATGACATATTGAAAACAACAAATGCCAAGCAAACATTAATAGAAACTAAAATTTACGAAAGCCAAGTCATTTAATATATCATAAAACAACTGAAATAGCCAGCCAGCCAAAGAAACAAAAATATATGTAAATATACAGTATAGTAAAACTATAAATAGTGTTGTAATTGGCTGTGCATAGCCATACGTATTTTGAATAATATAATTATGTTTACCATGTGTAAAAATATATATTGTTTGAGAAAAGAATGGTATCAGTTTAATTAGTTGTGTTAATCTCTCTCTCTCTCTCTCTCTCTCTGTTATATATATATATATATATATATATATATATATATATATATATATATATATATATCGGTATATATATATTTTTTTTTTTTTTTTTTTTTCTATGTGATTGAGGGAGGCAAAAGGCATAACTGCCTATAGCGAGTGCCTCCCCATAGTTGAAAGAGTGACAGGGCCAAAATCAAGGGACGTTCGAGCCAAAATGCCTGGACACACGGAGTTTGAAGCAATTTAAGTCATAGGAAGAGGGAAAGACTGATTCTGGGAGAGAGTTCCAGAGCTCAGCTGATGAGTAGAAGAAAGTTTGAGAGTAACGTTATATATATATATATATATATATATATATATTTATATATTTATATATTTATTTATATATAAACTTTATATATATATATATAATATACAGTATATATATATATATATATATATATATATATATATATATATATATATATATATTGTGTTGGCACTACAATATTGAAATCAAGAACAAGACAATAAAACAAAAAACAAAGATATAGATACGAAGATTAGACATATTTATTTTTATAATTATTATATAGGTGCGCAGGAAGGAAATTTAACCATACCAAAAATCCCTGAGCCTGGCGCAGTTTCTAACACTCCAACATCTTCCTCTCTCTCCAACACCCCTTCTCCCCTCTCTACACTCTTCAGAGAAATAAGAAAAGTAGAATGTAGATACGAGGTGCCGTTGTAAAGGCTTATCCCTCAATACTTCATCTGATCTGACACTGGTCAGTCAATACAACACAAGGGTTCTGGCTAGGCATGCCAGACTCACGCGCCACCGACTGTACTACCCCGGACGTACAATAGGATAGCAACTTTAGTTCTCCTTGAAATAACCAGGTGATAGTCTGTAGTGATTCACGTGGTGGGTTTCTAAATCTTCGCCACCAACGACTATGTTATGCTATCCCAAACGTCAACTAGAGTAGTTTTGTGGTTGCAGGATTTTGCGGGTACAGGGTATTACAATAATTATGTTTATTATTATTGTTATTATTATAATTATTATTATTATAAATGATAGTAGTAGTAGTTAAGAGGCTCACGCTAAGTTCCTTTGCTAATATAATTATCGCAAGGCCAACAGATTACTTCAAGTATACTATAAATATATATATATATATATATATATATATATATATATATATATATAATAAATATACCCTGCCTCCTTAATGGGCGTATTTATTTGCATATTTATTAATTTATACATTTTTAGATAGAAAAATTTCACAGCTGGAGGCTGGTTACCACTATATTACAGGCTCGTTGTAGCTCGCCAGGATTAAATCGACACTTAAATTGTACGAAATGTGCAATAATTGGCAAAGAAATGGGATGAAAGGCCGTAAAATTGCCAAACTAATGGGCCGAACGTCTTTTAATCTGAAAACTAATGGGGCTAAACATGAGGGAGAAGGGGGACCAGAAAAGTGATCATGCATCTCCCCTCAAAGATAAACTTCCACGTACTGGCAGGAGCACTGTGGCAAAGGTTACGGGAAGCAGGGACGTTTAGACCATAATACCCTGGAGGTGTTTCTGTCGTGGCCGTTCAATAACTTTTCCCGTACCGGTGACGTGTGATATATATTATTCTAGCTATATTTAGACCATATTATGCAGCTTAAGAAGGATCTGTTGTAGTGAAAAGGATTTGTTGAGATATTTTGTAGCCTCGTTATTGTTAAGATCCTTCTTAAGGTGAATAAAATCGCCTAATAGTTGTCAGAATATGATGAAAAGAACGTCCCTGGTAACGAACGGGTTAAGGGGCGATGGATGTTTTTCTGGTCCCCCTTCTTCCTCATGCTTAGCCCCATTAGTTTTCAGATATTATGACATTCAGCCCATTAGTTGGTCGATTATATAACCTTTCGTCCTATTTCTATATCAATCCTTTCGTGCAATTTAGGTGGCGATTTTTTCCTGGTGAGCGATAGCAAGCCAATAGTTTTAAGAGAAACCGTCCTTCGGCCGGGATATTTTTATATCGAAAAATGTACACATTTATCTTGAAGGGGTGTGGGTCTAGGGAGCGGTATTTTTTATTCTTGATGGAGGTCAAGCGAGGAAAATAAAACAATATATGAATACAGTATAAATATATAGACCCCAGGGCCCAAAATATAACCACTGTCCAATTAATGGAGGTTTCCCAGCAGGTAGCAAGGTTTTTATGATGATGATAATTAGGAAGAAGAGGAGGAAAAGACGACTAATATAAAAGAATACAAATTAGAACAAACTGCAACAGACCTATTGGTCCTTGCGGGGCAGTTTGGATATCTAAAACTACTAATCTATTGACTACGAGGTAGAGAAAAAGGATAGCAAAGAAGAAGGCGCCTCTCCACCCACCACTCCCTCCAGCTAATGCTGGCATGGAAACAGTTGGAAAAATACCATGTAGTATGGAAAAATGGCACGGAATTTCGGATAGGACAGGGAGAAAGTGAAGTTGATTTGTAATCTAAGCTAACTCTATTACTACAATTCTGAAAGGGAACAGGTGTATGAATAGCAATATACATTGCAGTATGCGTTCTCACTTCATTACGCGTGATTCTGAAAGAAACTGTGTTAACTGGTTGTTATTTGCCAAGTGTTTATCCAAATGGTTCTTGAATGTTTCGACAGTATTGCAGTTCACAATGTTCGAGGGTAGTCTGTTCCAAATATTCAAAACCAGGTTGAAGAAGAAATGCTTCGCCTCGTGAGAATGAAAACGCTTGCCTATAATCTTATAACCATTGTTTCTCGTATTTGCTTGATTGATCGTGAATAATTCGCTTACATGTAGGTTGCTGAATCCCTTGAAGATTTTGAACACCTCTATTAGGTCACCTCTTATTCTGCGCTTTGTTAGGCTAAACAAATTTAGTTCATTTCAATTTTAAAGGCTCTTCGTACGGTTTATTCCTTTATTGCGCAATCTAGGTATCGTTTTAGTGACTCTGTGTTGCACCTTTTCAAGTTTATTTATGTCCTTACTGTAGTACGGTGATCAGTATTGCACACAGTATTCGATATGGAGACGCACCAATGAGTTGAATAGACTAAGTATGATTTTGTTTCTGAATTGATTGTTCTGCCAATTAAACCCACCAATTTATTAGCAGTTTTTATTACCTTTGTACGCTGTTTACTCGGCTGCAGGTCACTTGATATTATAACTCCCAGATCCTTTTCTTTATCTGTATTTGATAGTTGAATGTTGTTCATTGAGTAATCTTTTTTAACGTTGTTACTGCCGATGTGTAATACTTTGCATTTCTCTATGTTGAATATAATTTGCCATCTTTCTGCCCAGCTAAATATATTGTCTAGGTCACCTTGCTGTTTTTGCTAATGTACGGTTTAGGTTACTTTATTATATATGTTTTGTATCGTCACCAAATTTCGAAATTTTGCATTCCATTCCTTTGTCTATGTCGCTTTTATAAAAAGAATAGGCCCCAATACTGAACCCTGGGGAACGCCACTGTTTACCTTACACCAATGGGATTCTTGACCATTTATTACAACTCGCTGTTTATGATCTGAGAGCCAATTTGCAAGCCAATTCAGAGTGTCTCCTGTTAAGCCATGAGCATTTATTTTGTCAATTAGTCGCTTATGGGGTACGGTATCGAAAGCTTTCTGAAAATCTAGATTATTATATCTATTGAAGAAATCGAGTAAGTTTGTTAAACATGAACGTATATTTCTAGTCTCTCTTTTATTATTTTATTTCTTCCAAATATTTTCCAATTTTGTCCCTTTATAATGGTTTCCATTAATTTGCAAATTACTGATGTTAAGCTAATTGGTCGAGAATTGCCTGGAGATTACTTATATCCTTTTTTGAATATGGGCCTTAGCTAATTTCCATTCGTTTTGAACATTCCCAACATTCAATGATTTGTCAACATTCTGGAGGAGGAGGAGGAGGAGGAGGAGAAGGAGAAGGAGGAGGGTATTATGGTTTGTGTACGAAAAAAAATAACTTGTAGAAAAAAATATTATGTGAAAAGATGTTTAAAAAAAGAATTAAGATGAAAAATACTCCTGTGCTTTTGGCTTCTAATTGAAAAGATTTACCCCCGTTAAGCCTAATAAACTCTTCTTCCTCCCTCCCACCCCTCCATCCATTCCTGCCCTTGACACCTCCACCACCATTACCACACACACACACACACACACACAGCCACACATACACACACACACACACACACACAGCCTTACACACACACACGCGACTACTCACACACACACTCACACACAAACACACACAAACACACAGCCACACACACACACAGCCACACACACACACAGCCACACTCACACACACACACACGCGACTACTCACACACACTCACACACAAACACACACACACACACACAAACACACAGCCACACAAACACACAGCCACACACACACACACACAGCCACACTCACACGCACTCGCCCTTTAAACATAATTACCGTAACTTTTAAACCAGCCTCATTAAGCCTAAGCAAATTGGTCGGAAGGAAGGCCGGCTCATTCCAAGGTGCTGAGCAAACCCCTTTATACTTCCTCTACATTATAGTCTCTCTCTCTCTCTCTCTCTCTAGCTAGCTCTTTCTCAACCTTCCACCTTCTCTACCCTTCCCTATCCAAACCCCTTTATACTTCCTCTACATTATAGTCTCTCTCTCTCTCTCTCTCTAGCTAGCTCTTTCTCAACCTTCCACCTTCTCTACCCTTCCCTATCCAAACCCCTTTATACTTCCTCTACATTATAGTCTCTCTCTCTCTCTCTCTCTCTAGCAAACCCCTTTATTCTTCCTCTACATTATAGTCTCTCTCTCTCTCTCTCTAGCTAGCTCTTTCTCAACCTTCCACCTTCTCTACCCTTCCCTATCCAAACCCCTTTATACTTCCTTTACATTATAGTCTCTCTCTCTCTCTCTCTCTAGCTAGCTCTTTCTCAACCTTCCACCTTCTCTACCCTTCCCTATCCAAACCCCTTTATACTTCCTCTACATTATAGTCTCTCTCTCTCTCTCTCTCTCTCTCTAGCTAGCTCTTTCTCAACCTTCCACCTTCTCTACCCTTCCCTATCCAAATCCTCCACACTCCTTCCCTAAATCTTTCTCCAACCACTTTTCCCCTCCCTACTCCACCTCAGTTCACCCTCAACTCACCCCACCCCTTTCTAACCACTCCACTTCAACCACTCCACCCCATTCCACCCTCCAACCATCCCCCTCTTCCATCTCCCCACTCCATTCCACCCTCCAACCATTTCCACGCTCCCCTGCTCACTCCGCCCCACTCCGTCTTCCAATCAATGCAAACTTGCAAGAGAGTTCGCTATACAAATTTGTTAGATCTCCAGCCCGCGGAAATAATGTCCTCGACCTTGTACTTTCAACAAAAGAATTGATAGAGAATTTGAATGTCTGTGATGAATTCAGTAACAGTGACCATCGTACGATAACTTTCAGTTTAAAGTTTACTAGTAACGAACCAAATAGCAGCATCAAGAAAGTCCCTAATTTCAAGAAAGCAAACTTTCGTAAACTTAGAGCAATGTTTAAAGAAACTGACTGGAGCTTTTTAATTAATAATAACGACATAAATACATCTTGGGAATTATTTGCAACCACTTACATAAAAGCAGTGCAAGACTGCATACCATCGAAAATACGGCATACAGGCCATAATGATAAGCCCAAATGGTGGAATAAAGATATTTCAGACTGTTTGCATGCTAAAAAGATTGCTAATGATAGATTAAAATCCTCACAAAATGACAAAGAACGAGTTAAACTTTTAAAACTACAACGCAAAGCCAAAAAGTTCATAATTAGAAAAGTAAAAAGACCCTGGAGTTACATGTTGCGAATCAAAGTAAAACAACCCCAAAATAATTTTGTAGTTTTATCAGAAAGAAGAAAGTAGTTACTTCAACTGTTGGATCGTTAGTCGATGAACATGGAGAATACACCAAAGACGAAGTACAAATGAGTAATGCCCTCAATACCTTCTTTGCATCAGTTTTTACAACGGAAGACCTCTGTGATATCCCTACATCATCACCGATTCAGATTGATAATTCTAATGTTCTAAGCAACATCACCATTACAGAGAGAGAAGTATTGAAATGTTTAGATAAACTCAAGGTAAATTAATTGCCCGGATTTGATACAATCTCACCTAGACTTCTAAAGGAAGCTAAGGATGAGCTCTCTAAATCACTGACATTGCTATTCAATAAATTCTTGCAGTCTGGAACTATGCCTGATCAGTGGAAGCTAGCCAACGTAACACCGATATTAAAAAAAGGCAGCAAATCCCTACCCAGTAACTATCGTCCAATTAGCTTAACCTCAGTTGTATGTAAAATGCTAGAAACACTCGTAAATCACTTAGAGGAAAATAACATACTTAAAGATACTCAACACGGCTTTTGTAACAAACATTCCAGTTTAACAAACCTCTTAGACTTTTTCCACGATATCCTCAACCTCTATGATGAGAGTAAAGCTGTAGATATTATATACCTTGATTTTCAAAAGGCCTTTGACAAAGTTCCCCACAAACGTTTACTGCTAAAACTAAAAGCGCATGGAATACAAGACGGTGTGTTGAAATGGATAGAAAATTGGCTCATCGACAGAAAGCAAAGAGTAGTCATAAATGGTAAGGCATCTAAATGGACCAATGTAAGTAGCAGGTTACCCCAGGGATCGGTAGTAAGACCAATTATCTTTCTAATTTACATTAACGACATAGATGAGGGTCTCACCTGTACAATCTCAAAGTTTGCTGACGATACAAAAATTGCAAATAGCGTACTCTTAAAAGAACAAGTTGACGATATGCAACACAATCTAGATAATTTGTCATGTTGGGCCCAAATTTGTCGAATGAGATTCAATGTGAATAAATGTAAAGTACTACATATCGGATACCGAAATGAGAAAGCAAACTATTCGATGAATGGCACTCAGTTTAAGAGTGTAGACAGAGAAACCGATCAGAGAGTAACAATATCGAGTAACCTAAAACTGAGCCAACAATGTTCAGAAGCTGTTAAGAAGGCAGACAATATAATTGGCTTTATAGGCAGGGCATTTGAGCATAAATCCAAAGAAGTTATCCTAACTCTATACAATTCCTTAGTCCACCCTCTTCTGGAATGCTGCGTTCAATTCTGGTGCCCTTATTACCAAAAATATATAGAACGAGCTCAACGTAGAGTTACCAAAATGATACCTAGCCTAAAGAACAAACCATACGAGAAGCATCTTAGATAATTAAATCTATTTCCTTTAACCTAGCGCAGATTAAGAAACGATTTAATTCAAGTGTTCCAAATCATCAAAGGCATCAACAATATGAACTGTAGTAAGTACTTCACTATCGACCAATCTAATTACACTGGGGAAACGGTTGCAAAATTATTGTTAAATTTCTTAACTCACACGAATATAAGAATTTCTTCAATCGAGTTGTCAACTTGTGGAATGGCTTTCCCGAGACGTTATAGACTGCAGCACCGTTGAGTCTTGCATCAAATCCGCAACTGACTGCGTTTGTAAATGAATAACTTTATTTTATCCTCCTCTCAGATTCATCAATGATTATTGCGTATATATATTACTAAGACGTTACTCTCTTTGTCCCAGATATACGAAAGAGCACTTATAACTGTGTTATGTTACTAACCCCTCTGTCCCCTACTAACTGCCAGGGCAGTAGTTTCCTTTCCAATTATCCCTTACTCAATCTAAACCACTGCTTGGACACTTGATCCTCAGTGTTTTGGAGGGCAAGCAGCTTAGAGGGGTCACTAGACCTGTCGTTGCTTGATTTCCTTTGTACTCCTTTGTACTCCCCCTTCCTCCCACCTGTTGATTAATAATCAATGCCCCCCACTCCCCCCAGTCTTAATCATCCCTGGGTAATTGCAGTCATTAGGGCGTTTTTTTGCTTTTTGTTTTTTTTACCAGGTTCCGGGAGGTCATCAAAGTCACCGGCCCAGCTCTTTGATCCGGCTCGGTCAATATGCTCACCTCCTGATCATGCTTCCTCGTATGATGCTGGCATTTACAACTGGCTAAAAACCTGCTTGATTGGATGTTGTTGTTGCTGTTGTTGTTCCCCAAGCTGCCTGGCCGAACAACCCCAAGGCCCCGAGCAAGGCCAAGGCCATAACCGTGCGCCCCCACAGAACCCTCCCTGCTGACCACAATAAAGCCTGGGTGACCGAAGCCAATCCATGGCGGGGAGCTGAGGTGGGTGCGGAAACGCCCGGGAAACCAAAGCCCCACCCAGGGCCCTGTCCCCCTCAGCAATTATGAAGAGAAAGTTGAGGGGCAAAGGAAAAATGTGACGCTTTGGCTTCCAATCTTGGTAGATTGGGAGGTCAATCCACGGAAGAGACGCCGTCACTTGAGATCTAGAAAATATATAAGTAAAAGGAACAGTCAGAGTAAGCTATGGGTATGGCAGCGATCGCTCAGTTCTCACTCTGATAGACCAGCCCATCACCACATGTGGATGTTGTGTAATGTCTTAATAGTCCTGTGTGCAGTTATGTGTTAGGCCTTTTTTTCCTGTGTGCATGGAGGAGACAAAAGGCAAAACTACCTGAAAAAAGTGGTGTACCCCCCCCCCCCAAGGTTGAAGGAATGATAGAGAGCCATTATCAAGGTACGTTATAGGTAATTTAGGTGTGTTGGAAAGACGAGGGGTGTGCTTGTTAAGTGTAGGTAAATTAATAGGAGGAGGAGGACGTGTCTGTGAGAGTTAACTGGATTACTCTCTGTGTAGGTGAGGCACAAATAGATTGTTACACACTACTATGTCAAAATGAAATATAATTGCCTACACAGACAGTATATCAATCAATCACTAGGGCCTTGCACCATAACAGCATGTAGTTGTACTCTGTATTACCTGTTCTGGGAGCTTCTTCAAAAGAGGCTTCAAATCTCGGTCAATATATATGAATTTTAGGTCACATGTTTTTTGTTACCCATTATTTAGCAATGTTAAGACATGCCCACGAAAACCATTTTATTTCAGTTCTACACTAATTTTGCTTCCACCCTTATTTAACCCACTAAGTTTAATGAAAATTGATTACATTTGCGGCGGTAAAGATATACTGTATATTAAGGTGGCTAATGCTGTAAGACAAATTAAAACACTTAGAGAAATTATATCCCATTTGCGGCGGTAAAGATATACTGTATATTAAGGTGGCTAATGCTGTAAGACAAATTAAAACACTTAGAGAATTATATCCCATTTGTGACCTAAAATACATAATGTCCCAAATCTCTTCTTTTCCCTACCCAAGTTCCTATTGACATGATCGATACACTTGTTTCAGCCATCAGTTAATTGATCATTTATATTTAGCAGACATATAGACGTTATGTAAGATTGGCATTGGTAGACAGATTGCTAAATTTGGCTTAATGTATTTAAATATGCTGTAGCACCATAAAAGTTCATAATTCGATTTAATATCATACAAAAACAACTCTACCCTCCCTATAGCCTGAAATTTACAAGTAGTTAATTTCCTGTTAAGGGGGTAGTGCTTGGTTTTTGGTCCATGTATGTCTTTATTTATTTATTGTTTAGTTTCCTCGCTAGACCTCCATCAAGCTTAAAAAAAAAACACCCCCTAGACCCCCCCCCCCCCTTCAAGATAAATTTGTAAATTTTTCGGTAGTAAAATGTTCTGGCCGATGCCCAGTTTCTCTTATAATTACAGGTTCGCTATTGCTCGCCAGGAAAAAATCAATACCTACTGTATGTGGCACGAAAAGTCTTAAAAATTACAACGAAATAGGGCGAAAGGTCCTAAAATTGCTAACTAATGGGGCGAACGTCTTAAAACCTGAAAACTAATGGGACTAAACATGATGGAGAAAAGGGTCCAGAAAAGCAAACCATTAAGTGTCCTTCTCCCATAAGTTGGTCGAAGCGATTTTTTTCTTGTTTCGTTTTTTAACCCCTTCAGCACGATGACGCCTTTTTGCCTTTGATTGCAGTTTGAGAAGTTATTCTGAATAACAAATTATCATGGCCGGATTTCCCAATAGACCAAGTAGGCCATTGGCCTAGGGCCTATCAGTGTCTGGGGGCCCACTGAAACTAATATGTCGCACAGTGTGCCAGCATATAACTTTGTTTTAAGTGTACACCGAGTATTTCATTATATATTATCATATTATTATTTTGATATATTATATTATTATAGTTATTATTATTATATATATTTAGATAACATATTCTGGCAACCATAAAGGCCGCGTCATACAGAACTCGAACGTCTCGCGACCTACCCCCGAACAGGATGACTTGCAAAAAAAAAATTCAAATGTTCGGGTAAATTCGGGTCAATTCGGCCAATGTTCTCGTTGATTCGGGGGAAGCTTCGGGGATGTTCAGGGGTGCAGCCGAACATCCTGGGGTTCGGCCAGAAGTTAGTGCATGCGTTAACTTCTAGCCGATGTTCGTGTGTAAAAACCGTTAAAAAAATTTCGGTTCTCATTCTGGTTATGTTCGGCTTTCATTCGGGTCACGTTATTTCGTTTCGGCCGTTGTTCGTCTGTTATTTTCATTGACGAAGTTAACTCGATCTAGCCGAACATAAGCAGACATTAACCCGATTCGTATGAATATAAGGCGACATTAACCATAATAACAACCGAATGAGAGACGATATACTCGAATAAAAGACGACATTCCCCCGATAAACAGAGGAATAAGGCAAGATCAAGCGAGTCTATTGAAGATTTTGGGAAGAACACAACTCGTATGACAGGAATGAGAGACGATAAAGACTGGAATTTACCCCGAACATCAGTAGAAGCATCTTGTCTGTATCGGGTGGTACACGTGGCACGCGGAAATTTCCACTCGACAGAGAAGATAAAGAGAGAAGCGAGGGAGCAGCGTGGGGCGACACACAAGAATGCGAGTCGAATCGTACGCTGGCAGCCAAGTGCACGGGCCCTATATATTGCTGCCGGAGCCTCCATCGCTCTCACACCCTCCGCACAAGTTGCCCCAACAAGTTCTACCTCTCCACACCACACAGCAACCACCAAGATGGACAAGGGCAACAAGCTACCATGCCGCAAAGCAACTAGGAAGGGCAAGGAAGCATCTGTGGACCTCTTCGCCACAGAGGATGTGATATTAGAGAGTTCCTCAAACTCTGAAGGGACTGATGATGACACTCAATTTCAGTCAGGTCAGTCACTTTCACAGTCCCAGGACACCCCGGACCTCACCCAAAAGGAGTCAGTTCCCCTGCTTCCTAAACGGCCACGGCATGACCTCATTCACACTCTCCCTGAACTCGGAGATATGCCATCCCACACAAACGAAGAAGATGATGATGCCGATCCCACCGTACCCACCGTACCCCCACCCACGCCGTCACCCCAACCAGGCACCTCCAAGACCACACCAACTACTAGGTACTAGGACCAATTCTCTTTCTAATTTACATCAACGACATAGATGAGGGTCTCACCTGCACAATCTCAAAATTTGCTGACGATACAAAAATTGCAAATAGCGTACTCTCAAAAGAACAAGTTGACGATATGCAACACAATCTAGATAAATTGTCATGTTGGGCCCAAATTTGGCAAATGAGTTTCAATGCGGATAAATGTAAAGTACTACATATCGGATACCTAAATGAGAAAGCAAACTATTCGATGAATGGCACTCAGCTTAAGAATGTAAACAGAGAAACTGATCTGGGAGTAACAATATCGAGTAACCTAAAACCGAGTCAACAATGTTCAGAAGTTGTTAAGAAGGCAAACAAAATAATTGGCTTTATAGGCAGGTCATTTGAGCATAAATCCAAAGAAGTTATCCTAACCCTTTACAATTCCTTAGTCCGCCCTCTTCTGGAATACTGCGTTCAATCCTGGTGCCCTTATTACCAAAAAGATATAAACAAGCTAGAACGAGTTCAACGTAGAGTTACCAAAATGATACCTAGCCTAAAGAACAAACCATACGAAGAGCGTCTTAGAGAATTAAATCTATTTCCTTTAACCCAGCGCAGATTAAGAGGCGACTTAATTCAAGTGTTCAAAATCATCAAAGGCATCGACAATATGAACTGTAGTAAGTACTTCACTATCGACCAATCTAATTACACGCGGGGAAACGGTTGCAAAATTATTGGTAAATCTTTTAACTCCCACGAATCTAAGAATTTCTTCTTCAATCGAGTTGTCAACTTGTGGAATGGGCTTCCCCGAGACGTTATAGACTGCAGCACCGTTGATTCATTTAAATTCCGCCTAGACAAATATCTCGCATCAAACCCGCGACTGACTGCGTTTGTAAATGAATAACTTTATCCTCCCCTCAGTTACTAACCCATATGTCCCCTACTAACTTCCTAGTCCTGCCACGTTAGTGGCAGGGCAGTAGTTCCCTTTCCAATGTTCCCTTACCCACTCTAAACCACTGTTTGGACACTTGATCCTCAGTGTTTTGGAGGACAAGCAGCCTAGAAGGGTAACTAGATCTGTTGTTGCTTGATTTCCTTTGTACTCCCTTTGTACTCCCTTTGTACGGAGAGGGAGACCTGGATCTCCGAGGCCTTCTCCTTCCTACAGCCTCATATCGTCAAGCTTCCCACCAGGAAGAGCAAGGTACGTTACATCACAACAACTTATTTTTTATAAATATCTGATACACAATAGAAACACCTGGGAAAAGACAGTAATACGTCTAGTTGAACTGTTCAAGTTATGTTTGTTTATTTATAATACTCATAACATACAAGTTCCCAAGCGACCTTAATTTAAAAATTAATAAACATATACATGTATTAACACTGTTTCCGCCACATTACGACTCAATAATTTATATCACACTGTCATATGGTACTTAATTGATATCACACTGTCACATAACAATCATTTAAATATTTATTAAGCATTACAATCATTTCAACATTGTTTAGATAGTTATTAACATTTTAAAGAACATTATAGTAAATCCGAGAATATCAGGAACTGAGCATTAACATAAATTGAAAGTTATTACATAGTTATTAAACTTTGATAGAACATTATAGTCTATCTGACAATATCACCAACTATAATAACTTTTTCCAAACTATTATGAATCAATATATTTTGTAGAAATGGCATTTCAATATGATAAACTAACAACCCCATATCTTTCACAGAAGTACAAGAAGAAACGACCTGCCACCCACATCGCTCCTACGGCTGAGGAGGAGCTTGCCGACGACCCGGTGGCGGAGGAGAGCCCGCCGGAGACATCGCAGTAGACGTCGCAGGAGGCGTCGCAGGAGCCTGCTGTCTCTCCCACCACCCCTTCATCTACTCGCTCCACATCCACTGGCCGTCGTCGCACCAAAGCGCCTAGTCCTGGTGATGGGGTTGAGAGCGACCTGTACGACAAGGTAAATATTTTAGTAATAATTAACCATCCAATGCTTATCATAAGAATTATTAATGCATATATTCGCATTAATACATCACTATTATTATTTATCTTTCCATATATGTTGTTGCATGCACGTGTAAATAGATGTATAGTCACCAAAACATTTGTCACTTTAATGTTTAGTTTTGTGTTATTTTATTTATGTGACATCTTTTATTTTCATATCGTCCACATTACATCCGTGACCTGAATGTTATTTATTCTTCGTTAATTAATGCTTAACTATTTTTCCAACAGCTACGACAAGGGGAGAAGTATTTAAATGAGCTCTACACCAGGTGGGATGCAACCAAGAAGGCCACTACCCCATCCCAGACTTCACTGAAGCTGTTTCACCAATTCATCCAGGACAACCTCTCTCACTTAGACCCCTCCGATCTAGACCACTACCAAATTGAAGTCATGCGCTTCACACAGGCTATGCAGTCCTACAGCCGTGGGACAGGCCCCCTCCCACGGATGGGTCCTGACGGAGAGCCCCAACAGCCACCACAGCCACCACAGCAACGCCAGGTGTCTGCCCAGCCAACCCCTCACACCTCACAGCAGAACGTCTACTATGAGACCCTGCAAGCTCCAGGCCCTTCCTACTACCACGGTGCCAAGACTATGACAGCCCCTGCCACGCCACGAGGATGGAAGTCCCCGCAACCATTCGCTGGACGACCTGAAGCCCATCCAGTAGACATGAACAGGCCCCCCACCCCAAGGATGGTTGACATTTCCCCCGGGTTTGTGAGTAGGATAATTGATGAATTTCCTTAGTGTTGTAATGTTGTCTTGGTATTGAAATCCTAAAGGTGTCTATATTACTTTGGTGTAACTTGATCTTGCCCCTTATTGGCAAGATCAAGTAATACCAAATTACTATAGACACCTTTAGCTATTTCTACATACCAATTATTAAGTGTAATAACTTGTTCTTATTACTCATTACTTTTGTGGGGGCAGGTTGGGGGCAACAATTTAATCATGATATTGATAAGTACAAAATATTATGCTAGGTACTATATACTATATAATTAGTGTGTAACCTCAGGAAGCAACTTTGTCAAATATTTTTGTATTGATGTAATAAAAATATGATGTGTATATGTTGGTTGTACTTTTCCTTTTTATAAAATATGATGACTAAATAAATATGTTTATATGACACAAAACAATTAATACATTATGGGAAGATGAATGCAGGACATTAATATTTGTATCAAGAACACAAGAGTTTAGCTTTAAAATGTGATACGTAATATATACAATAATGATGGCATAAATTAACTTAAAAGCTTGACGTTTTACAACACGAATAATATATAATTATACAAGAGATTATTTGTTGATGACTAAACTCATAAAACAATATTGAGGTACTAAATTAATAAGCTTGGCGTGTTGTAATGATAAACTCTTTATTATAAGAAATATTCTAGACATGATACGAAACTATATTATTAACATTTATAATCATGTCAATTTGATATATGAAAGTTGCAAATGAACTATAAATGTGACCTGGATAATTGGGTAATAATCACAGTCTAATAAGGTGTCATATAAATTATTTAGGTAGGGTATTGATTTATGGGGAATAATTGTAATGACAACTTACCTGTTCAGTTTAGAGGTACCTGCCAGGGCAGGCGCTGTTCTGGCCGGCTGTAGTACTCTGCCAAGTAGTCCCGGTGTAGTTTGGCAATAGCTGGTCCCCTCTGCCGCTGCAGTGGTTGTAGTCCATCCAAGGGGTCCCTGGTCCAGTCACCTTGTTCCATGTTCTCCTGACGCTGAGATGCTTGTCCTTGTTGCCCTTGCCGTTTGTCTATGAGGAGGTTGTGGAGTATACATGAGGCGATGACTACCTTCTCCACGGTGCTGGGGTGAATGTTCATGGTTGTGAGTAGACACCTGAAGCGGTTTGCCAGCATACCGAAGGCATTCTCCACCTGCCTCCTGGCCCGGGAAAGTCTGTAGTTGTAGTTTCTCTTGGTTTCATCCAGTCCTCTGTGAGGGTAGGGTTTCTGTAACCATTCCCTCATGGGGAATGCGTCATCCGCAATGAGGAAGTAGGGCACTGGACGGTCCTCTCCGGGAAATGGCTCTGCTTCCGGCAAGCCTGCGGCACCGTCCTCCAGGGCCTGCCGGATGTCGCTCACCTGGAAGATGCCACCATCAGATGCGGAACCGTTCGCTCCCACTTCCACGTACATAAACTTGCCAAGGTGATCAACCACTGCCAGGAGAACAATGAAGTGGTAATGTTTGTAGTTGTAGTAGAGAGAGCCGCAGTTTCCTGGAGGTTGTATGGCTATGTGCTTGCCATCGATTGCCCCTATGGTGTGCCGGAAGTTCCACCTCTCTTCGAAACCCTTGGCAACCTGTTTCCAACCTTCTGGTGTTGATGGGCACACAATAACCTCTTCCATATACTCCTGGATTATAGCCTCGCATGTCTCATGTACTGCCAGGGAGATTGTGTTTGCACCTACACGAAAGTTTAAGGACATGCTCTTGTATGCCTCCCCTGTGGCCAAAAATCGTAGTGTCATGGCCAATCTCAAACCTGGTTCCAGGGGCTTCTTCCAATTTGTTGTCTCCTTCTTGATTCTGGGTGTCAGACGGCGTACAATGTCATTGAATAGGTCCTCGTCCATACGCAGATAATACTTGTAGGTGGTCCTGTCAGTGTCCACTAGCTCCTTCAGTAGTTGGTGCTAGTGTCCGTATGTGGCTCTCTGGGCGATCCAAGGTTTGACGCTGCAGCTTCGTGGTGTCCTGGGTCTTACATGGCGCTGATGCTCGTTCTTCAGGATGGTGGTGATGAGTAGCATGTGGTTTAGGTGGGCTACAACAAGCTCCTGATAAAAAATGGCCATCTCCAACTCCTCCTCCGTGGGTGGGTAGAGCTCCGGGAGCGCCATGTTACCGGGGTGATGCATGATGTGCGACTGGCATGTGTGCGACCACACCCTGTTTATATAGGGCAGGTACAGGTGTTCGTCACACATTCTTCTAGTATCGTGTTAAGGTCTTCTGATGGTCGGGCAGATGCGGCCGGTGATCCTCTGGTGTTCCTCATAATATCTTTTGTATCGGGTTAATGTAGGTTCGGGTGTAAACACCGTTAAATATTTGTCGGCTGATTCTTGGCACATTCGAGTTTTGATCGGGTCTTGCTCTGGCATGCATCGGATTATATTCCTCTAATGTTCGGGTCTTTAACGTAAATCGGTCGGGAGTGTCGAGTTACATTCGAGTCTTGTTTGGGGCATAGTCTGGGAATGTCGGGGAATTATCTGGGGATGTTCTTCTTTGACCAACATCGGGACAATATCGGATGCATTCGCCTCAAAAATGCAAGTCATCGTGTTCGGGGGTAGGTCGCGCGACGTTCGAGTTCTGTATGACGCGGCCTTAAGACAATTTGTATAAAGATTAGGAAGGAAATGTGGGGATTAAAAGGGTCAAGACTATTTCAGTTAACCCTCTGACTTTAAGATATCCTTCCTAATCTTAATAAAGTAATCTGTAATTGCCAGAAAACCGAAAGGAAATTATTATACACCACTCTACTTTACAGTCATACCTAAATCTGTCTAATGTGACTCACTAAGCTAAACAATTTAACGTTATCAGTATTGCCAAAGGGTAGGCCGATTGCTCAGTTATTAAAATGAGAAGCCAGATCTAGCAACTTAAAAATGAATACTTCAGTTTTATTCTTATCTGAATGCTAGTACCTGCTCTAACAAACCATCCTCAGATAGTGAGGTAGATTGTAAGTTTGAGAAAATCATCTAATGGTAACCAACATATGATGAAAAATACGACATCATGCTGAATGGGTTAAGAGCGCATTGTGAATGTATCAGTAATGTAGGTATATTACACATAGCAATTTTACCTGAATACAATGAAGCAAATTGGTTGAGCCCGAGAACTTTCAGTCTTCTACTGTACTTCTCATTTCTCCGCTTGTTCTTCCTCTGTCCAATTGTTCTTCTTTCCTACTTTACTCCAGCCATCTGGTCTGGTCTGGTCTGAATACAAGGGACTGGAGTTATCGAAAAGGGGCTCCGGTCCTGACGCTATTCTTGACTTACAGTGTGCTGGCATAATAATCCAGAAGGCTTGATAGCCTCTGAAGTCCTATTTAAACAAACTAACTAACTAAAAATAACTAACCTCAATGCTGCATAGTTATAATTCCTGTTCACGGTCTGAGAGCGTGATTGCCTGACGCTCCCAAAATGAAACCCGTACAATTTGCGGGAACCGAATATTTTACCTTTTATTTCACGAATGTCCAGCGCTGACAACATAACATTTACCGTATTTTTTTTTTTTTTTTTTTTTTTGAGGTGTGGGGGGTAGGAAGGGGGGAGTACAAGGGGGGGAAGGGGGGAAATAACCGGGGGAACGGGGTAGGGCAAGGGGGGGGGGGGGGGGGGGTAGGCATGGGTAGTAGCTGCAATATCCGGCGGCAGTGTAAAAATGCCCTCTAATATTATTGTTGGTGGTTGGATCTGTCACCCGTCACTCAGCCAACTCCCGAGGCCTCTACAGGGAGAGTCAGTTCAGTTGCCTCTCTCTTTACAGTGGTGGACATATAGAAGGTTACGCCAGTTCGAATTTGTGAGTCTTTAAGGGGACGTTATTTGATTTGTTTTAATTAATTTTATTATTATTACCGGTTGATATATTTGTTTTAGTTTCCTCCCTAGATCTCTATCATGCTTAAAGAAACACCATCCCAAAGACCCCTCTTCGAGATAATTTGTAAAAAAATTCGGGTCCCTCCTAAATTACAAGTCACTATCGCTTATCAGGAAAAAAATTGACACCTAAATGACACGAAACGTCTTAATATTGAGAAAATAATTGGACTAAAGTGTTAACATTTGAAAACTAATGGGGCTGAACATGAAGGAGAAGGGAGTTCAGAAAAAATTGCTTCCCCTTAAAGCCAAGTCCTGTAGCAGTTGGGCTATTATATAAATTGTGTGATGTCCCCATGGTTGTTGAAAGAGCAGTAGGTGTTAGAGTTACCCTGGTAAGGGAAGGGAGTGAGTGGACATTGCCTGCGCTAACCCCATTCCAGATAAGTAGGCCAAAACTCTTGAACATTAACCTCTATAACTCACATGCGACTTAAGTAATATAACTCGCAAGCGACTTAAGTAATCGAGCTAGTATTTCTACCATTTGGGAGGGGTCAGCCAAAGAATAGGTGTGGACATTCACAGATCATTTGCCCTGGCCCTTTTCGAGTGACAGGATAGGTCTCACGATTTCTGGCCTACCTATTTGGAACAGGGTATAGCTTAAGTAAGAAATTATATGTACAATTTGAACAAGTAATAAGCAATTTCTTTTCGTGATAATTAACAACTTGAGAGTTTCCGCTATAATGAAGTTGGAGCTGTCGACGTCAATATTTAGCATGATCGTCATCAATAATGTTTGTAATGCATATATAAATACATCAAATCATATTCGACTAACTTTCTTTATATCACAAAGACATATCACGTATATTTTACTGCTAAATATCGATGTTTTCAGCTCCAACTTCCTTACAGAACGAAACTCGCAAGTGGTCAATTGCAGATACCGTCAAATATAATTAATATTATGAATGGATATTTAAATACACCAAAAGATGTAAACAGAACCGAAAACTTAGTAACGCACCTTTATAGTCGATTTATATTGTCTAGTTAAGGTAAATAGCATATGGTTTATTATTATTATTATTATTATTTTTATTATATACATATATATATAAATATATATATATATATATATATATATATATATATATATGTATATATATATATACCGGTATATATATATATATATATAATGTATATACATATTATATATATATATATATATATATATATATATATATATATATATATATATATCGGTATACATCTCACAATAGAAAACATAATTACAAACAGCAACTATACTATTCATCAACTAATATTAATATCCTCTATATTTCAGAGCAGCTCGTGAGACGCTTGCATCAAACGGCAAGATAGTGAGCATTATTTTGTGTTCTATATTGCCTTGGTCATAATAGTGGATCTTACTGAGTTAGGGTTTTGTTGTTGTGTGTGTGTGGGTGGGTGTGTGTGTGTGTGTGTGTGTGTGTGTATGTGTATTTACCTATTTGTATTTACCTATTTGTAGTTTACAGGAATTGAGCAGCGCTCGTGTTGTCCTGTCTTAGTTACTTTACAATCAATCCATTTTACTTAGACAAGTATCGTAATGGATATTCCCAGTTCCCAGTATTTTGGACTAACATATCATAACTTATGTTGCCCTATGTTATGTGTGTGTGTGTGTTTGTGGGCCTCCCAGAGCTCAACCTCACTTTGTCTCATGCTTAATATGTTTCAGTACTTTTTGACGTAGTTAATGGATTTCTTCTTCGATATCCGACAACAAAATGTGACTTCCCCAATTTAAATTAACTGATTTTGTCTACTCTACTTCTGACTACAAAATTGACTTCCCGAATTTATCAACCCCTGGTTTTGACTATTTCATTAGTACTATACTACTTTTTCTTTTAGGGCAAACACTCTACACCAGGTAATATAGAGATAGCCGGTTTGCCATAGTTATAACAGAAAACCGATTACGGCGGGTGGCTGTGGCCTGATGAAGTCCATCCGCCTCTCTATTTTGCCTTGGGGTGGGTGTTTGACTGTATCTTTATATTTTTCAGATATCTATATTAATGTCAACTCTTTTCACATGTGTGTGTGAGAGAGAGAGAGAAAGTGTGTGTGAGCGAGAGTGAGCATTAAATTGTGTTATATATTGTCAGTATCATTATAGTGGATCTCGTTGTGGTAGGGCTTTGTAGTTGTGTGCAGGGTCCAGAAAATATTCTCTGGACCCTGGTTGTGTGTGTGGGTGGGCGTACTGGTGTGGGCGGGTGTGAAGGAGAGATAGAGAGACAGATAATGAGACTGAGAGAGTTACACAGAGTTACAAAGATAATGTGACCACACAAACCCCTTGGTCTCTCCTAGGTGGTCCGGCCTTAATACTACTAGACAAGGACAGTTTATAGTAAAAGAAAAAGGCATCAAAGTAAAGGGCTCTCTCCCCACCCTCCGCACCCTCCGGCTAAAAAATCCGTACCGGAAAATAGGATGAAGTGTAACCTTGTGGGTCAGGAAATGCCCACAAAGAAAGCTTTTGTAGAGTAGAGTAATACATTAGTCTGAAATGGAATTTACACTTACCTACTGACTCATTCATATTAATCCAATCTCCATCAGATGAACGTCCAGTCTCTTCTTAAACTTACCAATTGAATTACTATCGTTCACCTCCTTTGGTAAAATATTCCACTCTTTAACCACACTGTATGTGAAGAAAGTTTTTGTGACATCTAGGCATGCCTAGAGAGACAGAGTGTGTGTGTGTGTGTGTGGGGGAGAGTGAGTGCGTGTGTGTGAGAGAGAGAGAAAGTGTGTGTATCACTCCAAGAGTTTGTAACACTCAACGTTGGAGTACCACAAACTTCAATTGTCACCGCAACTCCAGCAGCCACCAACGCCCCAACGTCAACTGCTTCAACGCCTGCAGTAGCCACTTCAGCTGATGGTTCCGATACTCAAGAAACAAATAGTGACTCTCTTCTCCTTCACGACAACTTCCGTGTCATGAGGAACAACGTTTGCCCCAAGACCAGGAAACCCATACCGATTACCGAGTGTCAAAACCGTTTCCAGATACTCACAGACTTAGATGACGAAGAGGAAATAGAAGAAGTACGGCTCGTGGGAGACTCGATGATACGTGGTCAGCTCACAGAGTTTTGCGCCAGGGCACCTAAGACCAGGAAGAGCTTTTGTATCCCTGGTGGTGGTGTGGACGACGTAGTTGCTGCAGTTGACGAAGTATCAAAGCTGGCCCCTGCTAATACAATGTACGTCATCCATGTTGGATCCAACGATGTACAGCGAACCCGGTCGGAAGATTTGCTTTTAAAGTACCAGCAGCTGATCAAGTCGTTTAAGGAGAAGTCATAAACGATCATCGTCTCAGGAATCGTCCCACGGCTCGGTGTAGAGCCGATTTTACAACCAGCACAAATCGTTGTCTAGCAAACCTCTGCAGGAAGGAGAACGTGGGATTCGTCGACACCTGGGACAATTTCTACTACGATGACTATTTGTTTTCGGACGATGGACTTCATCTGAACCAGGTGGGAGCAGCACGTTTTGGGCGTTTTCTCAACGATGCGGTGAAGGATTTTCGGAGAAGAAATCGACTCAGCACAGGACAACCAGGAAGGAGGACCGAAGACAGCGAGGACAGCAACCTGCAAAGGAATTAAATGCTAATCCGTCAAGAACCGCGAATTTGGATAAAGCTCCACCAACACGACCCAAATTCAAGACCGCCAGGGATAACGACCGAGGGCCGAGGACAGCCATGAATGTAAAAGTAGATCCGACCAGAACCAAAAATTTGATTAAAGAACGTTCTGTGAGTTCTACAACCGCAACTTTAAAGGTTTTCTATGCAAACGCTCGTAGCATACGCAATAAATTTTCAGATTTAGAGGAACAGAAAATTATGATGCGATTGGCATAACAGAATCTTGGCTCAATACAGATGATAAAGACTTTTTAGCAGAGTATTCACTTCCCGGTTATGTAATGTTCGAGAACAGCAGAATAAATAAAAATAGAGGTGGCGTTTTATTTGATATCAAAGAAAGTTTTAACCCGACCCTCTTGTCAAAACCTCAAATTGTGAACGTCGACACATCTTTTGTGCTAATAAAGAATAATAAAGGTTCAAAAATAATACTTGCATTAATATACAGACCTCCAGCTCAATCAGTGCAAACTGACCGAGAAATTTATGAACAAATTGCAGATGTAAGTAACTCACAAGATACCATATTTTTTGGCGACTTTAATTTACCTGTGACCAAGAGGGGCGATACTCTTACTTCACACTCCGGACATGACTTGTATGCGAACTTGCAAGAGAGTTCACTCTATCAATTTGTTCGATCGTCGACCCGTGGTAATAACGTTCTTGACCTTGTACTTGCAACAAAAGAAGAATTAATAGAGAATTTGAATGTTGGTGATGAATTCAGTAACAGCGACCATCGTACAATAACTTTCACTTTAAAGTTTACTAGTAACGAACCAAATAGCAGCATCGAAAGAGTCCCTAGTTTCAAGAAAGCAAACTTTCATAAACTTAGAGCTATGTTTAAAGAAACTGACTGGAGCTTTTTAATTAACAATAACGACATAAATACATCTTGGGAATTATTCGAAACCACTTACCTGAAAGCAGTGCAGGACTGCATACCATCGAAAATACGGCGTACAGGCCATAATAATAAGCCCAAATGAATGAAGTGGAATAAAGATATTTCAAACTGTCTGCTTGCTAAAAAGTTTGCTAATGATAGATTAAAATCCTCACAAAATGACGAAGAACGGGTGAAATTTGTAGAACTACGACGCAAAGCCAAAAAGTTAATTAAGCAAATTAAAAAGACCCTGGAGTTACATGTTGCAAATCAAAGTAAAGCAAACCCGAAAGAATTCTATAGTTATATCAGAAAGAAAAAAGTAGTTACTTCAACTGTTGGACCGTTAGTCGATGAAAATGGAGAATACACCAAAGACGAAGTACAAATGAGTAATGTCCTCAATACCTTCTTTGCATCAGTTTTTACAACGGAAGACCTCAGTGATATCCCTACACCATCGCCGATTCAGATTGATAATTCAGATGTTCTAAGCAATATCACCGTTACAGAGAGAGAAGTATTGAATTGTTTAGATAAACTCAAGGTAAATAAAAGGCCTGGACCTGATACAATCTCACCTAGAGTACTAAAGGAAGCTAAAGATGAGCTCTCTAAACCACTGACATTGCTATTCAATAAATCCTTGCAGTCTGGAACTATGCCTGATCAGTGGCAGCTAGCCAAGGTAACACCGATATTTAAAAAAGGCAGCAAATCCCTACCCAGTAGCTATTGTCCAATTAGCTTAACCTCAGTTGTATGTAAAATGCTAGAAACACTCATAAGAGACAGACTCGTAAATCACTTAGAGGAAATTAACATACTTAAAGATACTCAACACGGCTTTCGTAAAAAAACGTTCCTGTTTAACAAACCTCTTGGACTTCTTCCACGATATTTTCAACCTCTACGATGAGAGTAAAGCTGTAGATATTATATACCTTGATTTTCCAAAGGCCTTTGACAAAGTTCCCCACAAACGTTTACTGCTAAAACTAAAAGCACATGGAATACAAGACGGTGTGTTGAAATGGATAGAAAATTGGCTCAGCGACAGACAGAAAGCAAAGAGTAGTCATAAACGATAAGGCATCTAAATGGACCAATGTAAGTAGCAGGGTACCCCAGGGATCGGTACTAGGACCAAATTTTCTTTCTAATTTACATCAACAACATAGATGAGGGTCTCACCTGTACAATCTCAAAACTTGCTGACGATACAAAAATTGCAAATAGCGTACTCTCAAAAGAACAAGTTGACGATATGCAACACAATCTAGATAAGTTGTCATGTTGGGCCCAATTTGGCAAATGAGTTTCAATGCGGATAAATGTAAAGTACTACATATCGGATACCAAAATGAGAAAGTAAACTATTTGATGAATGGCACTCAGCTTAAGAATGTAAACAGAGAAACCGATCTGGGAGTAACGATATCGAGTAACCTAAAACCGAGTCAACAATGTTCAGAAGTTGTTAAGATGGCAAACAAAATAATTGGCTTTATAGGCAGGTCATTTGAGCATAAATCCAAAGACGTTATCCTAACCCTTTACAATTCCTTAGTCCGCCCTCTTCTGGAATACTGCGTTCAATCCTGGTGCCCTTATTACCAAAAAGATATAAACAAGCTAGAACGAGTTCAATGTAGAGTTACCATAATGATACCTAGCCTAAAGAACAAACTATACGAGGAGCAAGGAGCGTCTTAGAGAATTAAATCTATTTCCTTTAACCCAGCGCAGATTAAGAGGCGACTTAATTCAAGTGTTCAAAATCATCAAAGGCATAGACAATATGAACTGTAGTAAGTACTTCACTAACGACCAATCTAATTACACGCGGGGAAACAGGTGCAAAATTATTGGTAAATCTTTTAACTCACACGAAGCTAAAAATGTCTTCTTCAATCGAGTTTGTCAACTTATGGAATGGGCTTCCCCGAGATGTTATAGACTGCAGCACCGTTGATTCATTTTAACTTCGCCTAGACAAGTATCTCGCATCAAACCCGTGTTACGATCCAGGTTCTGAAAGACACAGGGCTCTTCAACATTGGACTAGATAATGGCAAAAAGCAACAACGGTTACACTAGATCCAACCCCTGCCTTAAACACTGGAAAACAAAACACCATTACCGCCCTGAGTCGTGCCTGGACAACGAGGTATCCTATGACTCGGTAACTGGTGCACACACACTAGGCTGACGCTCAATGAAACAGCCTATTCTCAAACAGTAAAAGATTACTCGATTATGTTACACAAAGAAAAGATAGTTAACGTGATTAATTAACGTTACGGTAGATACTCAAATAACTGGCACTCCTGTATTAAAGAAAGTGCAATGCTAGTCCTGCAACATCAACAGACTGGAAACTTCTGAAATAAGTCTGATGCTGGGAAGATGTTCGTAAAGAATCTTGAACAATTATAATGCAGAATACGGGTCACAATAAATGCTAGGACATATAGTAATAATAGGCAGGCGAATAATAAAGACTGCGCAAAGGTAGTAATGCTCGACAACTAAAGAAATGCTTCATGGCACAACGCAACAGCCTACTCGGGTTGTGCAACTCAACAACAACCTCGGCTCAAAAGTGCAGTGAATAATAATGCTGCATACATATAATAATGGGGCTTATCTCTAACCAGTGTCTGCTCAGTTAATAAAGTCTAGTTGGGGTATCAAGGCAGGGCAACAATGGGCGAGCATGCGGCTCTCGTAGCCTAACGTTGTCCGAGGGTGGTATAATGAAGATTACATTATATGACGGGGATGCTCTCTTGATAAATCTAGGTCTCTAGTACCTAGCTCTATCCTGGCGATCCCTCAGAAGTCAACACAAAGAGGCAGCACTATGTTGTGAGGGATAGGCTATGGCCCTCTCACACCACAGTGCTGTGCTCGCAAAGTAAACCAACCCGAAGACATCTTAGGCTCCCACAGTACCTGTCGATGTCATGCAGAGCTTAGCTAACACTGCACACATCGGAGACAACGACACAGTAACCTTACCCCCAGTCTAGCTTTAGATAACCAAGCAGAATCACTCAACACCTAGCAAGGGAGACATATACCGGTCTACAACCTTCCCGAGAGAGGACACATACGGAAAAGTCCGTCTCTCTAAACCTCAATAAAGCATAATACCTCCTTAACCTAATACATGGAAATATCTGAGAGCTTCGCGTACAATACGACTGGTCGAGGGTGAACGTCTATGCTGAAACCAGAAGGGATGTTGAGTTTAATAAAGATTAGAGAATGAGAAAGGAGAAGTCGAGAGAGAGATAGTATGCAAAGTAGCGAGTATGGGGGACAGAATTGCAAAGGATGTAGGTGATACGCGTGTCAGGCAAGCTCTGAGCTGGTAAAAAACACGAGGCAGCGACAGGAAGGGACTAGTTGACCACCCGGCCGCCAATGCCGTCAGCACCCAAGCGAGCCGTGTCATAGCTCACCACACTGTTGGGTGTACTCCTTCACACTCTCTCGCTCGCCTCCCACACAAGCAACATTTATATTATAGCGAATATAAAATATAAGGCGCGGCCACAGACCAGAACAAAGACCACTTCTAGACTGTCTGTGGCAACACGACACTAATGAAATAAAGCAGATCATTCTAGGACAACTGTAGCCTATCCCCCCATCCTGGCGAGCGCTAGCGAGCTGCAATGCCCCACGCAACCATTCTGCTAACGCCGGGAGGCATCACACCCGCGACTGACTGCGTTTGTAAATTAATAACTTTATTTTATCCCCCCCTCAGTTACTAACCCCTCTGTCCCCTACTAACTTCCTAATCCTGCCACGGACATTAGTTCCAGGGCAGTAGTTCCCTTTACAATGTTCCCTTACCCACTCTAAACCACTGTTTGGACACTTGATCCTCAGTGTTTTGGAGGACAAGCAGCTTAGAAGGGTCACTATAACTGTTATTGCTTGATTTCCTTTGTACTCCTTTGTACCTCTGTACTTCTTTGTGTGTGTGTGTGTGAGAGAGAGAGAATGGGAGTGAGTGGCAAGGTCAAATCAGGTTGAACAACGTAAAAGTCCAGCACCCCAACACCACACCACGTACACAAACATCAACACCATTACACAACCCCACACAATGAAAACTAGATTTGAACATATTTGCAAAGTCTGGAGGTCGTAATCCTCGGCAATAAACTACTTTATGAGTCAATGAAGTCTGTGTGCTGGTAGTATCTTCCGGGTTTATGGCCCGAAGAGATACTTGGCTCGGCTATGTTATCTGTCACGGGGAATACGGTCTTATTCCTGGAGGAGCATACATACATACATACATACATACATACCTACATACATACTGAAATAATGAAGAAAGATGATGGAAACACAACACCACCAAGAGCCAACATTACCACCCTTGCCACCACACCACCAGAGTGCGCCCGAGTCGCCTCCATCACACCTGCACTTCCCACAACACCAGGGACAAGAACATCATCGTCACCATGAACAATCCTGGCAGCGACAGAACCAAGAAGGGAAGGAAGGAAGGCAAGGCAAGCATGACTTTGCATAAGTCTTATACAACCCCGCGCTCTACTTGCTCCAAACCGCACCACTGCCGTGACAAGGAAACCCAGAGGAGCTACCCCAGCCTCCCCAGGCCCTCCTCCCAACACATCCGCCCTTCTACAACCGAGAAGGAGCTCCGAGAGAAACGCAACCATCACTAAGACTATGACAAACCAAACAGGGACCAGTACAGTTGGAAAGCTCTTAAATCCACTTCACTGGAAGTTTTTTTGAGAACTGGAAGATTTGGGCTATATTCGGTAAGATAATTAAGGCACTGGCATTAAGTTAACTTACCGAAGATCTTTATATCTTGGCTCTACGGAGTTCGTGTTGAATCACCATGGTGGCACCTCAACAATTCCTCGCCTTGATCACCAGGAATTACTGTCGCTAGAGTAAGCTGTATTGACGTGCGCTCTACTGTAGTGGTAGTAAACCTAACCCCAATAAGGCTTGTTAGAAGTTGATGCACTGGCATTTGACTTCTCTCTACGTCAGGGCTCACGAGATACCGTAGCACTGGCATAACGGCACTTTGCATAGAGTCCTTACGATATGCTGTACTAGGCACTGGCGGCAAGGCACGTATTCGTAAAAAGCCTAAATATAAACCCATCCAAAGTCCCTTGAAGACTCTTATAAAGGTCAGGACAGTTAAGTGAAGTTGAAGAGCACTGGCATCCCAACCCTCTTACATTAGTCCGATGATACGATATGTATAGCACTGGCAGAACAGACTCGTATACATTTAAGAATCCAAACCCAAGAGTACTGTAAAGGTTCTTAATTAATGACTCTTATAAAGGTCAGGATAGTCGAGAGAGACAGTATAACACTGGTAGAATTTCTCCTCACGTTAATACGATATGTTATGTATAACACTGGTAGAACGTAACATATTCATCTAAGACCCGAAACCCAGGAGTTCTACAACATCTTCCATCCTGCTGTCATCACCACACAACAGGACCACCAACACGGCCTAAGAACCTCGTCGGAAGTGCCACGGAAGTGCAACGATACCGGAAGTGCCTAGTGTCATCACCGGAAGTGCATAGTGTCATCCCCCTGGAACTTATTGTGGATCCTCGATCGTGCTATGAAATTGTGTATACTGTATACCTATCCATGTCTGAATGTAACTCTGTATAAACATTATAGTTACGTTGAATAAGATAATCTATACTTGTACTCTGTTTTATATGTATCCTCTATTACCTTTGTGCATGTGCTCATGTGGTTTCAACTTCTCCAGTCGAGTAAGAACCTACCTAAATAGTCCAGTTAACCCCAGCATAAAACCTGGCATAACACATACATACATACATAACAGAAGGGAAAGAGGATGTAATATTAGAGGGATGGAAGGGGGAATGGGATGTTAAGGGGAGCAGTATAACGGAGGGGGGAGGGACATATGATGGTAAGGGGAGCGGGGGCAGGAGGAGGGAGAAGGGAAGTATGAGAAGAAGAGAGGGGAAAGGGAGGCGGGGAGGCGATGGAGGAGGAGGGAGGGTTAGATAAGCGGTATAACAGAGGGGAAATGGGAAGGGGTGTGTGAGGGGAAGAGGGTACCATAGGAGGAGGTTAAATTATAGGAGAAAAGATGATGATAGGGAGGAGTAATAGGGGGGTAGAGGGAATCGGGGGAGACAATGAAGAGCCAATTTATATATAACGAGAAAATAATTCAAGAAATCGAGGAAAGATTGGATATATTGATCGAGAGAAAATATTTAAGAAAAGATACATTGAACAGAAATACGCTCAACATACACATAACTATCTCTCTCTCTCTCTCTCTCTCTCTCTCTCTCTCTCTCTCTCTCTCTCTCTCTCTCTCTCTCTCCCTTACAACCACCGTCACAAAATTGCTTCCGTCAGCTTCTATCGCCTCAGTCACTCTCAGCTCCTCACCAGACCTCATACTTTCCTCCAGTCATTTCCCGTGTGAGAGGGTGGGCATAGTGGGCGTGGGAGGTTGGTGTGGGGATAGGTGTGATGGATGTGCGTATGATATGGGGTCATTGGGTGTAAGAGGAATAGAAATAAACTAGAAGCAAACATGCTTACATTATTGACTTTTCCCTCTCAGGCATAGGCTGAGAGCTTTTACATTCAACTGGTGTACATTCAACGGTGAAGCCCATGAGGTATCGTTCCAGTCTAGGGAATGAGAGATGTGGAGCACTTAGAGCTGCAACCAGCCTTTGCTATCTTGCCTTCGCAAGATGCACGGCGCTTGGTTGCCCACTCACGGCTCGAAGCAGCCCCATCTCTGGAGCTGCCTCACCTTCGTTATTCACTGTCTTACACCCTAGACTCGCACCCTCACTCTCAGAACGCCACCTATAGAGCAATTAACTCACTAGGCATTGCCCCTCTGTAGCATATTTTGAATATGGGAAAATTCTTACCATGTTGTTTAATCAGGGAACAATGAAGGTATTTGTTGGCGTTTCGGTGGACTTAGTGGTAATGCACTGATACTAGGTACAGCACAAATTCCATCCCCATAAAATCTTCCCATTGATACATTGGTATTAGAACCCGGTACCATTGGATTACCAGTCCAGTGGCAAGACCACTCCACCACACCTCCCCTGTTTGTATACATACAGTAATGCAAGTAGCCTACTGGTCGCTCTTCTGTTAATCTAAACTGTCTTGATGATGTAATGGTTAGAACGTGTAAGTTTTGTATGTAATATCCTGGGTTCGAATCTTGGGGGAATCACATGCTTTCATTAATTTCATTTGGGGTGATATTGGTGTTTAGAACTATGTTTAAAAATAATGGCATACTCTAGAATGGGAAAGGGGTGGGACCTTCTATTTTTTCTTTTGTTTTTTTCTTTTCTTTAAAGCAGTGAGAGGGTGGGTGTGAAAGGGTGTGGTAGATGGGTGGGTGGGGTACTGGGTTTCTGTGCTTTTGGGTGAAGTCCCGGGTGTTGTGAGTGGGTGTGAGAAGGTGGGTGGGTGGGTATGAGAGGGTGTGGTGGGTAGGGTGAGTGTGGTTGGAGGGTATGTGTGGAGGGTGGGTGTGAGAGAGAGTGTGGTGGGTGGGTGTGAGAGGGTGGTGGGTGGGTGTGAGAGAGTATGTGTGGGTGTGAGAGGGTGTGGTGGGTGGGTGTGAGAGGGTGGTGGGTGGGTGTGAGAGGGTGGTGGGTGTGAGAGGGTGTGGTGGGTGGATGTGAGAGGGTGTGGTGGGTGTGTTTGAGAGGGTAGGTGTGGAGGGTCTCTGTGGTTGTGGGTGAGGTCCCAGGTGTGGTGGGCTGGGTGTGGGCAGGTATCATCAAGGTCAGGAACCATAAAGAAGGTTGTTAAGTTGGGTCTTTATGAAGTGTGGTGCCTGCAGTTCACCCAGGAAATTACCTCTGCATATTTTACTAGGGGATATTTGTTATTATCTTATTTTTATTTTTATTATTATTAACTTTATTATTATTAGTATTATTATTAGTAGTAGTAGTAGTAGTATTATTATTATTATTATTATTATTTTTATTGTTATTATTATTATTTATTTATTTACATATACTGTATATACAGTATGTATGTATATATTTAATGCATAATCGTTCATGTATTTGTATATTTATTTATCTTATATATTTATGTATGTATTTATTTAGGTAATGTGTATGTACTTTTATATTAACTTATGATGTATTCATTTATTTCACTCCATTAGGTTGGATATCTTAAGACGCTTCACCCCTTTAGTTTGCAAAAAATATGATGTGTTCTACCTGGAACAAATTTCCCTCAGATGTTGTACATAGTTCTTCAGCAGAGCAGTTCAAGAAGAGAGTAGGCAATATTTAGTGCATTATATCTCTTTCCACTATGAGTATCTCCCTGGCATGGACCGCAAGTTCTCTAAAATACTAACTATTCCTTTTAACCCCTTCAGCACCATGACGTATATTTTAACCCCTTCAGCACCATGACGTATATTTTAACCCCTTCAGCACCATGACGTATATTTTAACCCCTTCAGCACCATGACGTATATTTTAACCCCTTCAGCACCATGACGTATATTTTAACCCCTTCAGTACCATAACGTATATTTTAACCCCTTCAGCACCATGACGTATATTTTAACCCCTTCAGCACCATGACGTATATTTTAACCCCTTCAGCACCATGACTTATATTTTAACCCCTTCAGCACCATGACGTATATTTTAACCCCTTCAGCACCATGACGTATATTTTAACCCCTTCAGCACCATGACGTATATGTTAACCCCTTCAGCACCATGACGTATATGTTAACCCCTTCAGCACCATGACGTATATTTGCCTTTGATTCTGGCTAAAATTAGATATATCTTATGCAGTTTAAGGACCTATGTTACTAAGAGGGTTTTATTGAGATCGTAATTACCCACTTGTGCCGTATGAATATATTACAAACTAAAGCAAATCGTCTAAAAACGTCATGGTGGTTAAGGGGGAAGTGCTTGTTTTTCTGGACCCCTTTCTCCTTCGGGCTTAGCCCCATAAGTTTTGAGATTTTAAGACGGTAGGCCCATTATTTTGGCGATATTAACTCCTTTCGCCCCATTTCGTTGTCAATTATAAGACCTTTCGTGCACTTTAGGTGTCCATTTTTTCCTCGCGAGCGATCGCGAGCCTGTAATTCTAAGAGAAACCGGCCTTTGGCCGGGCCATTTTTCTACCGAAAGAAGTACAAATGTATTGTGGAAGGGGGTCTAGGTAGTGTTTGTTTTGTTTATAATTGTGGAAGGGGGTCTAGGTAGTGTTTGTTTTTTTTATAATTGTGGAAGGGGGTCTAGGTAGTGTTTGTTTTTGTTATAATTGTGGAAGGGGGTCTAGGTAGTGTTTGCTTTTTTTATAATTGTGGAAGGGGGTCTAGGTAGTGTTTGGTTTTTGTATAATTGTGGAAGGGGGTCTAGGTAGTGTTTGTTTTTTTTATAATTGTGGAAGGGGGTCTAGGTAGTGTTTGTTTTTTTATAATTGTGGAAGGGGGTCTAGGTAGTGTTTTTTTTTTATAATTGTGGAAGGGGGTCTAGGTAGTGTTTGTTTTTTTTATAATTGTGGAAGGGGGTCTAGGTAGTGTTGTTTTTGTTATAATTGTTGAGGGTGGTCTAGGTAGTGTTTGTTTTTGTTATAATTGTGGAAGGGGGTCTAGGTAGTGTTTGTTTTTTTTATAATTGTGGAAGGGGGTCTAGGTAGTGTTTGTTTTTGTTATAATTGTGGAAGGGGGTCTAGGTAGTGTTTGTTTTTTTTATAATTGTGGAAGGGGGTCTAGGTAGTCTTTTTTTTGTTATAATTGTGGAAGGGGGTCTAGGTAGTGTTTGTTTTTGTTATAATTGTGGAAGGGGGTCTAGGTAGTGTTTGTTTTTGTTATAATTGTGGAAGGGGGTCTAGGTAGTGTTTGTTTTTGTTATAATTGTGGAAGGGGGTCTAGGTAGTGTTTGTTTTTGTTATAATCTTGGTGGAGGTCTAGCGAGGAAACTAAAACATAAATTAATAAATATATTAAGGGGGGTCACCGGCTTTTTTTATCTTTCTCTCCTTTTCTCTCTTTCCCTGGCTTGTATCCATTCGGCCCCATTCAACCAACTGTTTTAAGACGTTTATCTCCATTAGGTGTCGATTTTTTCCTGGCGAGCGATAGCGAGCCAGCATTGTATGGAGAAATCCGGCTTCGCTGGAGACATTTTTCTATTGAAAAATGTACAAATTTAGCTTCTGTCAATAAAAAATATATATATATGCTGGCTCGCTACAGCTCGCCAGGAAAATATTGACACCTGGATGTGGGTAAACTTCTTAAAACAGTAGGCTGAATGGGGCCGAATGGATACAAGCCAAAGAGAGAGGGAGAGAAAGAGAAAAAAAGCGAGGTTGGCTCCATTATGCCCCTTTCCCTCTGATGCGATTTCATACGATTTTCATCGCCGATACCAATAAATTGGCACATTCGTGACATGTCGCAACAAAATTTTTAACCCTCGCATGATAACCGTTTGACTCGCAAGGCCTCGCAAGGGCCCTCGCGGGTCGTCACAAATGTTCGGATTGTTCAAAATTTTGGACGAGGACTGACGAGGGGTCGTAGCCCACGCAAGCATCGTCGAACATCGCAGAGGGATCTGCGAGGCCCTCGGAGATCATCGGCGACATCGGCGAGACATCGTGGAGGGCATCGCACGAAAATAACCGTTGCAATTTTCCAAAACGTCGCACGATTGCTCGTCGATGCTCTCAGATGTTCCGAGAACATCGACAATGCACAATACTCATCGGCGATTTCCTCGTTGATTACTCATCGACGTACGGACGAATACGCGTCGAGAGTATACCCGCCAGGGGTATACTCTTCACGAGGCATGCGAAGGGCCTTGTGACGTCGCCGAATGCTCAAGACACACCTCGCCGAGGGCAAAGAGCATCTTCGGCGAGGTGTGTAAAAGAAAAGGATTATCTACCTGTCAAGCGTGTTTGTTTTGCACCTCTAGTTTGTTGTAATCGCACTAACACTTTAGCTAGCAATATTTACAGGCAATTATGGTCTGCAAGGTACACAAATAAAAATATATGGAAATATAACCACCCACATAGTTTACCTTCACTATATTTACGTATTTATGCCAAACAATCCCAAATAATATTGAGAAATAACTTGCTCATGTAAAATTTACGGGAAAAGCGCTCGTGTGACAGCACCTGAAATTCTCAGGTACCCATTGTACGTCTGGCATAGGTGGGGTAAGGTCAGGGGGTATATATACCGCAGGACAAGTCAGAAAAGGTCATTCCAGTTTCCAGTGAACAACCCAACAATCTCCAAACTTTCCACCATGCCTCCCAAGAAAACACCACAACCGAAGAAGGTGGGGCAGACGAAGAAGAAGGCGACGACCAAAATCGTTGCCGGTGCTACGCCCGTCCTCCAAGCAGATCAAGTTTTGGATCTTCCGATTCGGGAAGAGGAAGAAGAGGTGGAATCCCTGGACGTCGGAACCGAGCAGAAGGAGCAAGAGGAGAGCCAGCAACTCTTCACCACGCAGGACGACGTACAGGTTGAGGTCCACAGGGCCTAATCAGACAGCGACCACAACATTCATATATCGGACCAGAAGTCATCTTCTGACACGGACGACATCACTCCCGGCATAATTACTGCCCAAATGGAGGCTGACCTGGCTGATTGGGTCCTGAGCCACCCAGCCCTATGGAGCAAGGCGGACCCGAGGCACAATGACAAAATGTACAAGGGCCGCCTATTCGATAGGAAAGGCAAACAACTACGTGTACCAGGTAAGTGGCTATTAGTAATTTTGAAATACATATAATCTTCATGGGTTGCATGAGGAACGTGGTTCTATGATTATTGGTATGAATAACACAAAGGGTTTGTGTGATCAACGTGGTGCTATGAATATTTTTACACAAGGATATAATAACTTGACAATTGAAAAATGTTACATTTCAGGGTACATTTTTGTGTTTGCCCTTTGTATTGTTTGCAAAATACTCTCCCATCAATCTCACACAATTTTTACCTATTTTTCTTGATATAATTTAATGCACTATATCGTTCCTTTTTCAGCTGAAATAGTTTCAAAATGTTACACAAATATGAGGACACGGTACGGCAAATTGTTGCACAGGAAGAGCGGGGCCGGGGCTAAACGAATGACAACGAGAGATCAGTGGATTTGGAATACATTTTCCTTCCTGAAGGAAAATGTTTCCCAAAAGAAACCGAGAATTAGCAGCAAGAAGGTTTTGTACAAGCATACTTAAAACCATACTCTATAATTATATAATTTGGTATATTTTAATTCTTATATTGTATAGTTTTTATTGTGTGGCAAAATATTAATATTTGTTACTTTATAAGGTTTTATAAGTTCGACATGGTATTTATTGTATTTGACTTTCAGATAAATAAAAGGGCGCGCCCCCAGCAAAACTTGGAGGAGGAGGTGGTCGTGGAGTTGGAGGAGGGAGGAGACCTGACGGATGAGGCGATGGGGCAGGCGATGGAGAACGAGGAGCTGGCAAACTCTCCTGTCATACCCTCAACACACAGGAGGGGTAGGGGAGCAAAACGGGGACGCCCATCCAAAGATGATCCCCTGTACTTGACCAAAGTAAGCATTTATTCTTAATCTTTACCGCAAGAGTAGTCAAAAAAATAATGTCTTATATATAGATAATATATATATATAAAACTATATATTTAATGTTTTATACTTCCAACAATTTCCATATGTACCTATACAAATATATATATATATATATATATATATATATATATAATTATATATATATATATATATATATATATATATTTATATATATATATATATACTGTATATATATATAATTATATATATACAGTATATACTGTATATATATATATATATATATATATATATATATATATAGAAAATTATGTATATATATATATTATATATACATATACAGTATACTGTATAATTATATATTTCTGTATTTTTACTTATATAACTTTTTGAACAAAAAAATCATGCTTCCATCATCACACTTTATCATGGTCACTCAACAATTTAAGTTATTATTTATGTGGCATTAACGTATGTTTTTTTACTCCAAAATAGCTCATACACCAGCACAAGGACTCCCTCGACATGATGGAGGAGGTGAAGGCGGGTAGATATCTTCCCAAAACCTTCCTCCAGTCTGAGATAAGGAGTTTTACAGAGTGTTTGGAGTGGAAGATGTTAAGGATTGTTACGACCGGGGCTCGTATAAAACAAGGGCTCTTAATCATTGGACTAGAAAGGCACACAGCCACAACGGTAACACTAGATCCAACCCTCAAACTTATAATGCCGGCGTACAAAAAACACTTATACCCTCCAGAGTTAAATCTGCGATAGTGGGGTATCCTCTAACTCGTTATAAATGCACTACTACTACAGGCTGATGATCTCTGATACAGCCTGATCACAACAACATACAATTACGTTAATAAAGTATACAAGGAAAAAGATAGAAACCTTAATTAAATCACTGCAATGATTTAATGCAAACTAGAAGAAGGTATATTTAAAGTTACTCTAAACAATAATAAACTGTCACTCCTATATTAAAGAAAGTGAACGAAAGTCCTAAAGCATCGAGCAGGAATCTTCTGAAGAAAGTCTGATGCTGCGTAAGATGATCGAATCGGATTTTGAACTGTTATCTAAAGCAGGAACAAGATATGACAAGTGTAGGGACATACAGGGTTAACAGGCACGGGAATAATAATATAATAAATGCGCAATAGTATTATCTCCAACAACAAAAGAAGTACTTCCTCAGGCAACTCAAAAAGCCTGCTCGGGTTGTGCAACTCAACAACAACCAAGGCTTACAGTCAACGTGAATAAAAATGGTGCATAAATAACATAAGAGCTTATGATCCTAAGCGGGTGTCTGCTAGGCTAATAAAGTCTAGCTGGGATGTAGTAGGCTAGGAAACAATGGCTGAGCAAGCAGCTCGTAGCCTAGTGAGGTCCTTAAGACTGTGCGGCCAAATTACGTTAAATGACGGGGTGCTCTCTTGAGAGATCCAGATCGCTAGTATCTGGTTCTCTCCTGGCGACCCTCTCAAAGTCAAAGCAAAACGAGTTAGCACAGTGTTGGGTGGCAGAGGCAAAAGCCCTCACTCGCAACACAGTGCTAAACTCACAAGGTACACAGTCAGAAAGACCACCTAGGCTTTCCACGTATCCGTTGCGATTGTACAAGTTCAACAAAACCTGGTACACATCGGAAATCACAACACAAGTAGCCTTACCCCAGTCTAGCATTAAATAGCCCAGCAGACAGCCAAGGAATAGGTAGGGAGACACTGTGAGTGTGTCGAACCTCTACAGACAAAATGGTAACCCCTCCAAAATGCAGTATTTACCAGTGTCGCAGACAGCAGTGGCTCCTGTGTCAACGACCAACACTTTCGTGGCACCATTAAATTACCCGCCTGTCCAATATCAGATGCCAGTTGTCTATCAACCTGACAACCCGAGGGCGATTAATCAACTGCCGGGTCACACCCTAAGGCCTTCCGCACCAGCAGCAAGAAGCGACTCCTCCACAGCTTCAGGGACAGCCTCCTCTTATCCCTATCGCAGGTCCTTCCCATCTTCCGCAACAACTATACCAACTGCCCTACCAAACGGTGCAAGCTCCACGGCAGCCGTAGCCACCGCCGGTGGTGGCACCGGAAACACCTTTATCACTCTCTGCAGCCTCACCAATGGAATTCCCCACTCCGTCACCACGGGCACCACCAACACCAGCACCACCAACCACAACGATGGACACCCTTCTGCGAACCCCTGGCGCGGCACCAAGCACAGTCACCCACATAAATTAAATTAAATTAATTATTTTTGTTTTGAATAAAGAATTTAAGCAAAAAACTACAAATGTTTATTATTGTCTCCTCTTCCGTTTTTCATTGTAAATAAAGAATAGTTTCAAACAAGTTAGGTTATTCAGTTTCATTTGATCATAATTTTTGTTCCAGTACAGTATATATGTAAAAAAAACAAAAAAAACAAAAACATTTATGGTCACCTGATATTGTTTAGGTTTTGATTGACTACAGTATAGAAAAAAATAACAAATTTATTGCAAGTCGTTCATAGTTTTGTGTACATTGAGTCAGTAGAGACATGTACAGTATGTAAAAAAAAAAAAAAATTTATGATTTATTTTACGTACAATATATATATATATAAATGTTTAACAAAGAAATTTGGTTATTTATTTCTTATGAACAGAATAAAATAAATAAAAATAATAAGCAATTTATTTGGGTCCTCTGCTTCAACTTCTTTCATTAGGTTTTCATAACCCCCAAACCTACCTTGCCTTAACAGCCACGCTCTCGTCCACACTTTTCGCTTCTTCCTCTGCTTTGTCCTCTCCTCTTCTTCCTTCCTTTCCCTCTCTGCTTCCTTCTCCTTTTTGCTTAGTTCCAGTAGGCATTCCAGATAAATGAGACGCATCCGCTGGGCGATCAGGTCCATATAAACACGTTGTACATCTCTTTTGCGTAGTTGCTGCGTATGCCTCACCATCTCAAAAATGAACAGGAACGTCTCAAGGGTCGATTATTTTTTATATTTTTGATATTTTTTATATTTTGATAGAACTAAACTTAAAGATGCCCTTAAATTACTCCTTTTCAATACTTATGTTAGATTCGGGCCTTACATTTTCAAACAAATATTAGGAATTCCTATGGGTGGAAATGCTAGCCCTTTAATTGCAGACTTATTCTTGCTTGCTTTAGAATTTAAATATATAAAAGACTTAGTTGACAGTAGCAAGAAAAATAAAATCCCAGAAAAATTAGCACTTGCTAAATTGTTAAGTAATAATAGTAGATATATTGATGATATTCTCGTTTGCAATTTGTTAAATTTTAATCAAGTTGCTAAACTTATTTACCCTAATTATATTCCCCTCACACAATGTAACGTAAATTATAAAGTTGAAAATTTTCTTGATATAAATATAGAGATTGTTAATGAACAGTGCATACTTAAAGTATATCACAAAGTTGATGATTTTAATTTTAACGTAATAAACTTTCCTTTCCCTAGTAGTAATATCGATAGTAAAATAACTTATAATTGTTTTTATTCCCAGTTAATAAGATTTTGTAAAATCTGCACTAAAGTAGATGACTTTTGGGCTAGAGCTAGGTTACTATACAGACTCTTAGTGGACAGAGGTTTTGAGGCAAGTAAATTGTTCCATAAATTTAATCTTTTTAGGATCAATTATTGTGACTATATTCTAAAATTTGACATCAATAATTTTAATCAAGCATTTTTAACTTGAAGTTTCTTGTATAACCTCTGCTTACTTTTTGTCTGTATTTATTGTTTATCTTTTTCTTTTTCTTTTTCTATTATTAATATTAATATTGATGATTTTTTAGATTTATTGTTCTTGTTAAAAGAGTACACTTTGTTTAAATCTGTTGTTACTTCATATTTTGCAATTATTTGTCTTTATATTATATGTATTCATTGTCGATAGTATCGATTGCTTACTTTTGCGATTTCCTTAGTTTATTTGTGCTATAAATGTAGGTTATTTGTAGGGTAGTTATTGATAGGGGTCACTTGAGGCATGCTATGCTTACAGGTACCTACCCGATAGCACTATAGTTAGTGAGTGCTGTACTGTATTTTATATATTATTTTGTAATAGTATAGATATCTTATCAATATTTGTATTTTGTACTATTGTTAATGTCTTGTCATGTTGCAAATTTGATTTTAAATAATATTTTGACATTTAACATGTAGTTTCTTTATTCATGCAGAGTTTAGTCAAATTTGCCAGAACGTCCCGGACTTCCCAAACTTGACTACTTACTTTAACGTGACGATAGTGCGTTGTTATATGTGCGATTAGTTTGCTTGGGAAACAGATTAACTTGCTCATGTAGTAATGTACACCCTATGTGGTGGATTGTGTTCTTTTATTTAATAATTTTCATTTTAGTAAGCGTTGTTTCCACATAGCGATTTTGATCATTTAATTTGACTTTATATTGTCCTAGTCCCAATTTTTGTTTGTTTAGTTTGCAAGTTTTACATTTTAATTTTAATGTTCTCTGGGACTCTGTCAAGCTCTTTATATACCACAACCAAAGGTATGGGGGTTGGGGGTGGGTGTGGGGGCATATTTACTTGAGCGATTGTAGTGTGAGTATATGCTAATCCCACTCTGCAATTTAGCACATTCACTTTATATTCGCTCAGGTTCGCACACCTCGGCGATCCTATTCGGACACCTCGGCAGCGTATCTGCGATGGCGTTGCCGATGACCGACGAGGAATTGTTCATTCATCGCAGGAATTTGTGACATGAAAAATAATCGGATAACCTCGCCGAAGTAACCGCCGAACCATCGCTTGAATCGCCGAAGACGTCGCAGAACATAAGGCGAGTTTTCTTTCTCCCTCGCATTATTTCGCAAGATATTTTTGAAAATGTGACATTCCTCGCAGAGGTCATCGGCGAAACATCGCTAACTACGCCGATAACGTCGCAGAAGGTCGACGATTGCGTCGCATTCATCGGCAAAATCTTCGTCGAGTATAATTTCTCATCTATTTGTAACGGTCAAAATCGTAAACGTCGCACAAATTCGTTGCGAATTGCCAAAACTACGTCCTCGGCGACGAAAGTCGTATGAAATCGCATCAGTGGGAAAGGGGCATTAATAAACCAAAACTCCAGCCACTCGCTCCCCAGTGGTTGTAGTGCAAGAAAAGATATAAATGGTGTTGTTAGAAGAACCCTTGAAGAGATTAATGAGTGTAGTTGTTGTTCTGTGTGTGTGTATATGTTGAAGAGATTAATGAGTGTAGTTGTTGTTCTGTGTGTGTGTGTATGTTGAAGAGATTAATGAGTGCAGTTGTTGTTCTGTGTGTGTATGTGTGTTGAAGAGATTAATGAGTGTAGTTGTTGTTCTGTGTGTGGGTGTGTGTTTGTAAGGGTGTGAGTTTGTGTTAATGTTAATAATAAAAACAAAAACAATAAACTAATAATTATAATAATAACACAAATAATAATAAAAATAATAATAATTTAATTGTTCCTTTTATGTCCTTTTCCCAATCCCAATCAAATATTGTCTATCATGGTACAAAGATCTATGATTCCATCCAAGAAAACATTGTTAGTAAATTGACATTGTTTAGCTTTAAATCTAATCTTAATTTTTGTTTACCCAATAGTAATAGAAACCTATGATCTAGAAAATAATAACTACTTAGTAGTATAATTTGTTTTTGTTTTTAGCTTAATAATTAAATAAACTATGTAAAATAGTGTTTTTACTATTTATTATTAAGTACTGTGTTTAGTTTTATTAGTACTAAATGTGATTAAATTATATTTGCTTATTCAGCTCTTACAAGATGGCTGTTCATTAAAGAGCTGGGTCAGACATTTTTAAATTGGACTACTTATTTAACATTGTTATGTATGTAAACAATTCGACCAAATACATTGTCAATCAAATCAATCAAAATCAACGAAGAAGAAGAAGAAGAAGAAGAAGAAAACATAATGTAAGCATAGAATAATATCCATTACCCCACAATATACTCATAAAAAGACCATAATTGGAAACATCATTGACAAAATAACAAAAAAACACAAATCTTAAGAAAAGATCTCTTACTTAAGCAGTAGTAATAGGACAAAGAAGACGGTAAAGTAAAAGATGTTTGGTGTAATTAAAACCCCGTGAAAAGTGAGGAAGTGGGTGTAATGGTGAAGGGGAGGATTGCATTAATTTGTTTATTTATTTATATATTTATTTATTGATGATTTTCTTTAGTTTCCTTCTAAGACCTCCATCAAGCTTTAAAAAAATACCCCATAGACCCCCCTTCGAGATACATTTGTAAATTTTTCGGTGGAATAATGTCCCGGCCCAAGACCGTTTCCTCCAAAATTACAAGCTCGCTATCGTTCGCCAGGAAACAAATCAACACCTTAATGGCATATAAGGTCTGAACATCGCAAAACTAATGGAGCAAACGTCATAAAATCTCAAAACTAATAGGGCTAAGCATGAGGGTGAAGGGGGCCAGCAGAAGCAAAACTCCCTTCAAGGATAATATAGATGGGGTAACGTTTAATTAACCCTTTCACGCATTTATGACGCAGAGGTTGCCAGATTAGCAATAATAAATAGAGTTCTCTCACTCTAATTATTACCTCTCCAAAATTAGTTTTCTTCCCACAGCTAACTCAAAGACAACTGCAGAGGTTAAAGTAACTAAACTAATAATAATAATAATATTTATTCAGTTAGCATTTTACAATGTTGGTACCACATAATATGTTACAAATATGACATGTACCAGCCTTGTTTCTAAATACCCCTGATGGTAACAAAGGCTTTAAAGTATCCCCAATAGGCTCAAAATCGCGTCATGTGTCAGAGGGGGTTAAGTTGCTGCATTACGGGGGCACTTAGGTGTACGAGAGGAGAGAGAGAGAGAGAAAGAGTGTGTGTGTGTGTGTCGGAGAGAGTGAGAGAGTTTACAAAGGAATACAAAGGAAGTCAAGCAATAACAGGTCTTGCGACCCCTCCAGGTTGCTTGCCCTCTAAATCACTGCTACTCAGAGTATTCAACAGTGGTTTAGAGTGGGTAAGGGACAATTGGAAAGGGCAGTACTTCCCTAGGAGATTTTAGTAGGGGCCAATTGACCACTTGCGATTTTCGGGCTATAAGGAAGTTGGAGCTGTAAACGTTGATATTTAACATAATTACCAGCTAAACTATGGTTGTAGTACATTTATATATACGTAAGATCCAATTCAACATACTTTCGAGCGATCAGAAACCTACATTATTATTGCATTTCAGTTTTATAGCGATTATTACGGCTCCAACTTCCTTATAGCCTGAAACTCTCAAGTGGTCAATTTGGGTTAGTAACATAACACAGCTATAAGTGATCCTTTATATCTGGGTAAAAGTGAGTAACATCTTAGTTATATATTTGTAATTAGTGTTATTCTTAATGTATCTCAGGAAAAAGTAGAGAGAGAGAGAGAGAGAGAGAGAGAGAGAGAGAGAGAGAGAGAGAGAGATAAAGAGAGGGGGGTATTTACTGCATATTAAGGGAAGATTGATCGTTTTTCTGACCTCCCTTCTTCCTCATGTTTAACCTCATCAGTTTTCAGATTTTGTGACGTTTGGTTTATTAGTTTGGCGATTTTACGACTTGTCACCCCATTTATTTGTCAATATTAGGACCTTACGTGCCATTTAGGTGTCGATTTTTCCAGGCGAGCAATAGCAAGCCTGTAATTTAGGAGAAACCGGCTTTCGGCAGGGACACTTTTCTACCGAAAAATGTACAAATTTATCTTCAAGGGAGGTGTAGAGGGTGCCTCTTTAAGCGTGATAGAGGGCTAACGAGGAAACTATAAACGAATAATCAATGAATACATAAACCGAGCAAAATATCCCCTAGCCCCTTAACCGTCCCTAAATACAGTCATTAACCCTCTCCGACATATGACGCGATTTTGAGCCTGTTAGGGATACTTTTAAAGCCTTTGTTACCATCAGGGGTATTTAGAAACCTTTAGTTTAGTTACTTCAACCTCTGCAGTTGTCTTTGAGTTAGCTGTGGGCAGAAAACTAATTATGGAGAGGTAATTATAAGAGTGAGAGAACTCCATTTCTTATTGCTAATCTGGCAACCTCTGCGTAATATCTGCGTTAAGGGGTTAAGGCGACCCCCATGAGCCGCCCATACCAACCAACCACCCCACTAACAACTTCAACAATGATAAGTGCAACAATGACAAATCCTTATGGTAACAATGACATCAATTCAATATTAATAGCAACGACAACAACAACAACGACCACAAAACAACAACAACAGAAGCAGCAACAAAACTAAGAATATAAAAATAGGAAACACATGCAACCTGATCAACATTAACAACAACAATAACAACAACAACTAAAACAACAATAATAATAATAAATGCATCAACAACAACAAAGTAACAAAGCAAGTACATTATTAGAAAAACCAACAATAACAACAGCAACCACAACACAAACAACAACGTCGCTGTAGGCATTGTTGAGTGAGAGAGGATAAAGTGATATAAAGCTATTTATATCTATATACAATTAACAGCTTCCTTCCTGTGAGAGAGAGAGGAGGGAGGGTTGTACAAAAAATATATATACATTTAAAAATACACCATGTTATTTATATCATACCTGTATATTGCTCACTCAATGTAACCTTTGTTGTTTCACTTCAATTAAATTAATTGTACCGTGTTTACCAAGAAACATAATATAATTGCATATATATATATATATATATATATATATATATATATATATATGTATATATACAGTATATATATATATATATATATATATATATATATATATATACATACATACATACATACATACATACATACATACATAATTATCTATTTATATATATATTTATTTATATATGAAGTTATATATTTATTTACATATGTTTATCTGTTTAGTTTTTTACCTCCACCAAGGAAGGTTATGGACGAAGGTAATGTTTTCGTCTCCGTTTGTTTGTCTGTAAACAAGATAGTTCACAAAGCTATGAACTGATTTTCATGCAATTTGCTTGGCAGATAGAATATGTGCCAAAGAAGAAGTTATTCCATTAAAGGGGGTATGGGCCGGTTTTCTGGACCACTTTCTCCCTCATGTTTAATCCCATTAGTTTTAAGATGTTAAGATGTTTGCCCCATTAGTTAGTCGATTTTAAGACCTTTCGCCCCATTTCTTCGTCAATATTTAGATCTGTCGTGCTATTTAGGTGTCAATTTTTTCCCTGGCAAACGATAGTGAGCCTGTAATGTTGGAAGAACCGGCCTTCGGCCGCGACGTTTTTCTACCGAAAAGTTTACAAATTAATCTAGAAGGGGGATCTAAAGGATGTTTTTTTTTAATTTGATGGAGGTCTAGGGAGAAAACTAGAAAAATAATGAATACGTGCAAAAATTGCCCCAAAAATGAATCATCCGCGCTTAAGTCCTATGATATAATGTATATGGTAAAGAAGCAGCCATCGTAGGCGGTGGTGTGTGCTTTACCGAGTGCCCCTCTAGTTTAGTGATATATATAACTCCTTCAGTACCGGTAACGTCCTCTGCATTATATTGAGGCAACTTTTAGACGATTGTATTCAGCTTAGGACGGACGAATAGTCATTAAGAGGCTACAGATGATCTCAGTTAACACTTTTAACCCTTCTTTGGCGGCGCCCGGCTATAGTCGAGTGAAATAAATGTGACCCTCTCTCACTCGTTTCACACGTAATAATGTAAGGAAATGACCGTATTTTATCGATTTTGCCCTTCGGTTGCACGATCGTTGCAAGACAACCAGTGATCGTAGAAGGATGGTTCTGGTGTCATTGGAAAGCTCATTTAACGCCCTTTCATGGATACATACTTGTATTACACTCTGGCTCTTGTTTATGCATGAAAACGAGCACGGAAACAAGCTCGTTTACGGTAAAACCCCCCGCTGGGCGGCACAGTCAAATATACTCCACCACCCGCTCTTTGAGTGTTAAGGGGGGATGGTTCACTTTTTGGGCGATTTTTGCATGTATTCGTTATTTTTCTAGTTTCCTCCCTAGACCTCCATCAAATTTTAAAAAAAACATCTATTAGATCCCCCTTCTATATTAATTTGTACATTTTTCGGTAGAAAAATTTCCCGGCCAAAGGCCGATTCTTCCAACATTACAGGCTCACTATCGTTCACCAGGGATAAAATCGACACCTAAATAGCACGAAAGGTCTAAATATTGACGAAGAAATGGGGCGAAAGGTCTTAAAATTGACTAACTAATGGGGCAAGCATCTTAACATCTGAAAACTAATGGGGCTAAACATGAAGGAGAAAATAGTCCAGAAAAACGCCCCATCTCCCCTTAACTAACACAGATGCTTCCTAAGCGGCATGCAATCGTCTGAATATAGCTGTAATATATAACATTTCATCCCCGGGAGTGAAAGGGTTAACTATTCGAAATATATATTAATGTAACTCAATTTTGTCGCAAAAATACATACCCCGTTAACTACAGTAAATACTTTAATATATAATATATATAATAGTTATACCTCAAACGTTTTCCCCTAAATTGGCTATTGTTTCAAATGGTAAAACTGATGAGCGATTATAATTCTGTAATGTTCTATTATTGTAATGAACATGTGTGTGTGTGGGGGGGGGGGGGGGGGTTAATTGGGAACCGAGCTACATTCTAAAAATATATGGGAATGCAAGGGGTAGTATTGAAAGTGTCCATGATATTCATAATATTTTACCCTAATAAAGGAATATTGAGAGTAATATAGACATCTAATAAAATCTGTGTGCGATAACCCTGGTTGGAATCCCGGTGGATCACATATATGCTTTCATTAATTTCATTAGAGGTGTTTGGTGTTGTGGTGAAATTAATAAAATATGGATAAGGATGTAAAAGTATGCCATTGTTAACCCATTCTGTACCGGCGACGTCTTTTTAACCTTATTCTAGCTATATGTAGACGATTTTGTGCAAGTTAAGAAGGATCTGAGGTAGTAAAATGGGTTAAGTGAGATCGTTCAAAGCCTGGTAATTTTTTTTTTTTTTTTTTTAAAGAGACAATGAACGGAGGAAGGAAAAACACAGATAAAACAAAAAGGTCCATGTGCCTAAAGGCATCCTCCATTCATAAAATGTTTGTAGCAACTGGATTTAAACATTTGCAGATTGTAAGTTTGTGGAAAGTAATTCGAGGGAATTGAATTCCAAAGAGTAGTAGCTCTGGGGATAAATGAATTCTGATAAGCAGAAGTTCTGCATTGTGGAGGAGAAAGTGTAAATTCATGGGCGCTCTCAGCTGCCCTAGTTCTACGCGGAAAGATGTGGAGAGGCGGCACAATTGAAGCAAGTTCCTCGGAACAATTGCTGTGAAAATATCTGTAGAATAATGCAAGGGATGCAACGTTTCTTCGTATGGATAATGTAGGAAGGTCCTGTGTGATTGCAGGGTTATTGATTAATCTAATAGCTTTATTTTGAATTTTGTCCAACTGCCTCAATGCAACCACTCCACTTCCACCCCACAGAGGTGAACAGTAATCCATCTGAGAACGCACATGACTTTTATATATCACGGCCAACTGCTCGTCAGTGAAGAATTCTCGAACTCTGTACAGGAGTCCCAGTTTTTTAGAGGCATTCTTAGCAATGCTTCTAACATAATGTGTCGGAGACCTTTTTTAAACTGAGTATAATCGTCTTATAGCAGCCAAAAGAAAGTCAAGAGGGGATGGTCGTATGTATTTCCTCATATATGTGTCTTTTTATTATTATTATTATTATTATTTTTCTTTTTTTCTTTCTTTTCCTCGCAAGACCTCCATAAGACCTAATAAGACCCTCCTTCAAGATAAATGTGTTCATTTTTCGATAGAAATATGTCACGGCCGAAAGCTGGTTCCTCATAATTCTCAGGCTCGCTATCGCTCGCCAGGACACAGTCGATACCTAAATGACTCGAAGTCTTAATATTCACTAATAAATGGGGCGAAAGGTCTTAAAATCACCAAACTAATGGACCAAAATTGTGAATACTAATGGAGCTAAGCATGAGGGAGAAGGTGGAACCATAAACACGACCGCCCCCCCCCCCCCCCGTAAAACGACATCACCGGTACTGACTGGGTAAATATGCCACGGGATTTGACTTACCAATTACATACCCTTATTAGGCCAAGGATTTTTTTTTTTTTTTTTTTTTTTTTTTTTTTTTTTTTTTTTTAATGACGGTTTATGATGTTTTTAGAATGTATTATTGTATTGTATTATTGTATTATAATTTATTTTTGTATGTATTCATTTTTTATGGAGGGAGGGCTTGCGTGTGTGTGTGGGTTTCAATGTGTGTGTACTGGTGTGTGTGTATGTGTATTCTTTGGTATACAAATTCGTCCTAATAACGAAGTAATGAAGGTGATAACATGGCAATTTACCGTAAGCTAGAAATAAACAGATGTATTATATATTAAGGGGAGACTGACCGTTTGTTTGGTCTTTTAATTCATTTATTCTTATATTTTTTTAGTTTCCTCCCTAGACCTCCATCAAGCTTAGAAAAACACCACCTAGACAAATTAAATTAGACAAGATAAATTTGTACATTTTTCGGTAGAAAAATGTCCCGGCCGAAGGCGGGTTCCTCTTAAAATTGCAGGCTCGCTTTCGCTCGCCAGGGAATAATCGACACCTAAATGGCACGAAAGGTCTTAAAATTGATAACAAAATGGGACGAAAGGTGTTAAAATCGCCGAACGAATGGGCCAAACGTCTTATAATCTCAAAACTAGTGGGGCTAAACATTAGGGAGAAGGGGGTCCAGAAAAACGGTCTGCCTCCCATTAAGTAATTACAGGGACTAAGTTAACCCTCTCAAGATCCGATTACGCATTTATTTTCTGTTCTCTGGCTATTATTAGACGATTGTATTTACATTAGGCAGGGTATATGGAAGGCACAGGGTTATTACATTAGGCAGGGTATATGGAAGGCACAGGGTTATTACATTAGGCAGGGTATATGGAAGGCACAGGGTTATTACATTAGGCAGGGTATATGGAAGGCACAGGGTTATTACATTAGGCAGGGTATATGGAAGGCACAGGGTTATTACATTAGGCAGGGTATATGGAAGGCACAGGGTTATTACATTAGGCAGGGTATATGGAAGGCACAGGGTTATTACATTAGGCAGGGTATATGGAAGGCACAGGGTTATTACATTAGGCAGGGTATATGGAAGGCACAGGGTTATTACATTAGGCAGGGTATATGGAAGGCACAGGGTTATTTACATTAGGCAGGGTATATGGAAGGCACAGGGTTATTACATTAGGCAGGGTATATGGAAGGCACAGGGTTATTTACATTAGGCAGGGTATATGGAAGGCACAGGGTTATTACATTAGGCAGGGTATATGGAAGGCACAGGGTTATTTACATTAGGCAGGGTATAATATGGAAGGCACAGGGTTATTTACATTAGGCAAGGTATATGGAAGGCACAGGGTTATTTACATTAGGCAGGGTATATGGAAGGCACAGGGTTATTACATTAGGCAGGGTATATGGAAGGCACAGGGTTATTACATTAGGCAGGGTATATGGAAGGCACAGGGTTATTACATTAGGCAGGGTATATGGAAGGCACAGGGTTATTTACATTAGGCTGGGTATATGGAAGGCACAGGGTTATTTACATTAGGCAGGGTATAATATGGAAGGCACAGGGTTATTACATTAGGCAGGGTATATGGAAGGCACAGGGTTATTACATTAGGCAGGGTATATGGAAGGCACAGGGTTATTACATTAGGCAGGGTATATGGAAGGCACAGGGTTATTTACATTAGGCAGGGTATATGGAAGGCACAGGGTTATTTACATTAGGCAGGGTATAATATGGAAGGCACAGGGTTATTTACATTAGGCAGGGTATATGGAAGGCACAGGGTTATTTGAGATAGTCTTTACTCTTATACCTCGCACAGGTTCTTCCTAAGCTGTATAAAATCGTCTTGTGATAGCCAGAATACTCTACCAAGATGCGTCATAATCTTCGAAGGGTTAAGGGGGGTGACCTGCTTTTTTGTTCTCCTTTTCTCTCTTAGGCCTACTTTGGCTTGTATCCATTCGGTCCCTTTCAGCCTACTGTTTTAAGACGTTTATCCCCATCCAGGTGTCAATTTCTTCCTGGCGATCGATAGCGAGCCAGCAATATATGAAAAAATCCCGCTTCGCCGAAGACATTTTTCTATGGAAAAATGTACAGATTTAGCCTGCTGTCAAAATTTTTTGTTTAAATATGCTGGCTCGCTATCGCTCGCCAGGAAAAAATCGACAACTGGATGGGGATAAATGTTTTAAAACAGTAGGCTGAATGGTGCCGAATGGAAACAACCCTGAGAAAGAGAGAAAAGGGGAGAAAAAAGCAGGTCACCCCCCTTATTTTTTTTCATATTTAGATAATGTATATATATAATTTGACTGTTCGTGTTTATGTTATGTGGATGTGTTTTCTGGTCTCCCCTTCTCCCTCATCTTTAACCCCATTAGCTTTGAGGTTTTATGATGTTCGCCCCCATTATTTTGGCTATGTTATGACCTTTCGCTCCATTTCTTTCTCAATGCTAAGACCTTTCCTGCCATTTAGGTGTCGATTTCTTCCTCGCAAGCCTGCAATTTATAAGGAATATATTCCTTCCTTCCTCCCATCCGTCCTTCCTTCCTTCATTCCCCTCTCTCTCTCTCTCCCTTCCTTCCATTTTCCCTCCATTGCTTCCTTCCCTTTTTTTGTCCTACCTTCCTTCCTTCCTTCCTGACTTCTACCCTTCCTTCCTCACTTCCACCCATCGACCATTAATTCTCCCTTCTCCCCTCAACCCCCTCAAGCCCCAATAATCAGACGTAAATATTCATGAGCATCTAATTAGAGTAGACAAAGTTTTGCTAATTAAAGTGGGCATATAGGTAGCGGGTGGTAGAAGATGGGCGGAAGGAAGGAAGGGAAAACTGTGTTCGAACACACACACACACACACACACACCACTCACTCTTATAGTTTTCAGTACGTTCATGCCCTCTTCCAAATAGTTAATTGTAAAAATTAGTTATAGGCGATCCATAGCGGTAATATTCTTTGATCATTTATGATATACCATAATATATATATATATATATATATATATATATATTGTCACATACCCTGAACTTATATAACCCAGTTCATTTGTATGTGTGTTATAATAATTTACATAGCCTTTGTTATATTGGAGGAGAGCCATGTTTTCTCTCTCTCTCTCCCTGTATCCTTCGCGTCCAGGGTGGTGACGTTATGATTGCACCATGTGAGGCTAGCTGTCTCTTTTGTTGCCACGAGTATAATTAATTCTTTTGTTCACCCCTTGGGGGATTAATTCAGTTTATCATAAGTTACCCAGTGATGTCTTATGTTTTATTGATTGTTCCTGTGTTGTTAGTGAGAGCATAAGAGCTTAGTTCTATTATGTATTCTGGCGGTGTCTGGGCTCCCCTCCTCCTTTCCTTGCGAGGGCCTGGTATCCTGTGACCCTGTCGCTGCATGACTCACTTCAGTCCCAGCTCTCGTACTGAGAACATCCACTGTTTGGTGTTGGTTGGCTTGCTTCATTGTTTTCTCTTAACCCTCCTCTAGCGGGTGCTCTGTGGCCGTTTTGGGCCTTTCCGGGCCGTTCTGACTGCTATATCAACCATCAGTATGAAAGGAACTGTATTGCGCCGAAAACTAGGTGGAAATCGCTACACAATGACGCCACATACAGCTACGTAGCACTCGTGGAGCACTGACAGTGTTACCTCGAAGATGGAAGTTTAGCTGATTTTGCTACCTTGCTCACTTTTAGCGAACTATTGGTTACACTGTCATCCTCACGCGCGGTGGGGGAACTGGAGTTAGTGTGGGCCGGGAGGCCACAGATGTCGGACGTATGGATCATTACTATCCCACCCATTTTCACTCGATTTCAACCCTTTTTTCACCCGTTTTTTGCCAGTTTTTTCAACTCTACTTATGTTGCGAGCCGCTCTTTAAGGGTTAAATACCGCATGGATATCTTTTGTTCCTTATTATATCAAAGCATAGAGAGGCTGGAGTCATTTTAAGCTTTAAAGTTTTGTCCTACTATAAATAGTTTAGATGTTAGATTTAAGTGCGTTTTGTTCAATAGAAATACTGCATCTTTTTCTCTGGCATTCCATTATAGTTAATAAGCTTCACACTTTTCTTCTTCCATTTCGTTTCCTTTATTCTACTGCATTGCTTATTATTATTTGTATTTATTCTTTATTATTGAAGTTGGTATTCACAGTGGTTTGCTGGTTTGCTCTTGGTAGCCTGCCCCCAACCTACTGGAATACCAACTATTGTGTTTCATGTGTTAGGATAGTGCATTAGACTTTCCCCAGGTTTTTGCATCATATTATTCCTAATTCCTAAGCGATTGGGCATGATATGAATTGTTCTGGAAGTCTAGCAGCATTTTAGTTACCATTGTTATGTGCAGTTTAGCATAACCGTAGAAGTTCTCTTGCAATACTACCAGCACTATCAACCAGACTCGGAGACAGTAGATATTTTTGTGTCTCCTTGTATTAGCCTACTGCTTTAACCCGTTGAGCCCCGGCTAGTTATAATATTTTGTTCACCCCAGTCCCAAGCCATTTTCACTTTTTTTTTTTTTTTGCTAAAATGGAAGACAAGGATGAGAAATGAAAAAAAAAAAAAAAAAAATCACCTCTGACATTTTTTTTTGGGGGGGGGCCGGTGGGGGGTTGGGGGGGGGGAGCTTCAAAAAAATTTGTTGAGCCAAAATGGAAGAGAATGGTGAGAAATGAACACACAAATAAAAAAAAACTCATTTCGGTCATTTGGGGGGGGGGGGGTTTCAATAGTTCGTCTCCCCTGCATGACCACCCGCCCGGGAGCACTAGGGTAAAAACTGAGTATGGCATTGTACGGCATACATCCTAAGGAGTATCTCACATAAATCTCAAGCCTCTAGCTCCCATACGACCGGAGTAATGAAGGTTCACGGTATTAATAGAGCAAAGAGGAAGATGACCCTTTTCCTAGAGAACCTGCGTGTCTTGGTGTTTGAGTCAGATATTAAGAGCGTGTCTGTTGCAGGGTAGTGTAGTACGGTGGGCAGTATTGGGTGCAGGCCTACAGCATTGTTTGTCTTTTTGCTACTGCGTTTCTTTTTGGACAGTGCTGTGGGTCTAGGCTATTTGAGCATCTGCTTTCCCCGGGCTCCCCTCGTAACAGTGGCGACCTCAGGCCAGGATAGTGTGATAGTATAGAGTTTTTGGTGGTGTGAAGTAATTATATTTAGATTGACCTTTTGCTTGCAGTTGAAAGTCTACGGACATATTACACTTATTTCATTAACCCGTGTCTGCAGTTGAAAGTCTACGGACATAGTACTCTTATTTCATTAACCCGTGTCCACAACTATTGCTAAGATGTCGCATGTTGATTACATTCCTGTTCATATTGTGGGGAGGGAGAACGTTTGGCAGTTTATTAGAACCCAACCTAGTCAAGAAGAGGTTGCTAGCAAGAGTAGTGATGAATTAAGACATGTGTTGGAGATGTATGGCTGGAGGTGCAGTGGTCTGTCTAAGGGAGAGTTAGTTCTAGAGGTGTGTAAGTTGGTTGCGCAGACTAGTGGTCCTCATGATGAAGCTAGTACTCGGGTTGTGGATGACGGCACCATCCAGCATGTGCTACAGCGTCCTATCAGTCAGGCTAGCTATCATTCTTCTGAGGCCCGGAGTGGAGCAACAACTCCAGAGCTGGGTGATACTGTATTTAGGCAGTCTCCTACTATTACCACAGCATCTGCCACCATGCCTCCACCGTCAGCATTTAACCCTATCAATACGGCCCCTTCATTTTCACAGGGCTATGTTCATGCCCCTATGGCCAGTTCATTTGTTTCAAGTTATGCTAGCAATCCCTCGTATCCTCCTACTTCCCCCCATGTGTCGTGGGCCACCCCCAAGCATTTCACTGCCACTCATACGGTGGGTGCTCAGCACAATGTTCCCCCTTTCGCCCAGTTTCCTCTTATAACCCCGATAGGGTCGAGAAGGAGTCCAGAGGTTGAGCTTCAGCTTAAGCTAAAACCATGAATTTTTGGTGAATCTCCACTGACACGTTCTAGAGTAAAGGCCGGACGCTCCCCTTAAGAGATTGGAGATAGAAGAGAGACAGAGAGAAAGAGTAGAGAGATGGAAGAGAGGATTAAGTTGAGAGTTTGAGATAGAGGAGAAGAGAATGCAGGCAGATTTGGAGAAGACGAAGTTGGAAACTAGTGGGCAAAGACGACAGGGGAACAATGCTGGGCATGCATCTAAAGAGGAGGCAGAAGAGGTGCTGTTGTCTCGACGGCTGAAACTTGTGCCGGCCTTCGATGAACTTAAGGTCACAGAGTGGTTCTTACGTTTTGAGAAGAAGGCCCACGAGTATCAGTGGCCGAGGCAATGCTGGGCGGTGTTGGTGTCTAATGTCTTGAAAGGCAAGGCTCTTGATGCATACGATCGCCTAGAAGTGCAGGAGCTAGAGTATGATGTACTTAACCCGGGAACTGAGGGAAGACTCTTAAGAGTTCCCCCGGCGGACTGCGGGAAGACTCTTAAGAGTCAGGGGGAAAAAAAATCAATTTAAAACACCGAAAAAAAAATATATATATATTTTTTTATTTTATTTTTTGCCCCTGGGCCATGCAAAATATCACTCCTCTACCTCCCCTCCTTCCCCACTGTCCTCCTCTCCTTCAGTTATCACCTATTTTCCCTGTTATTCCCTTATTCTGTGGTATATTTTCGTGCTAACATTAGCGAGTTGCAAGCAGGGCATTGTCATCACTGTTAGCAAGTGAGTGCAAGAGAGAGAGAGAGAGAGAGAGAGTATCGATCGACAGTGTCTCTCCAGACTTGGGGAAAAGTGGCGGGAAAGGAGGTTGCCTCAGCCATACATTATGTAACTCCCGGCCTGTATCGCCGATTTTGACCATCCAAACGCTGTTTCCACTTGTTTTATTGTTGTAACAGGTTAATACCTTTATAATCAACCTATAATAGGCGCATATGGAGAAGTATTAATGCTATTTATGGTAAAATAAATATGTTAGTGATGGAAACAGCTCAAATACATGTGCACAGGCAGAGGTGTCTCATACCCCCCATGTGCACTTCAGAGGTTAAGGAGGCTGTGTTAAAAGCCTACGAGCTGCGTCTCGAGGCTTGCAGGTTGGCCTTCAGGGGGGCTCGGAAGCGGCATGGGGACTCCCATGTGGAATATGCCAGGTACCTGCGCGATACTCTAGATAAGTGGCTGCATTCAGAGTCAGCGGATACTTTTGAGGCGGCGTGTGAGGTTTGGCTGATGGAGCAATTTACAAGTATAGTTGAAAAGGACATTGGGGCAAAATTAAAAGAAAAGCGGTTTAAATCAATAAGGGAAGCAGCAGTTTGGGCTGATGACTTTGCACTAGCCCAGCGTGGCACTTGCATGGGGAGCATTGGTGACAGGAGAGACCGACCTGCGCACCAAGCAGCCACAGTATCAGGTCGCCCATCATCACCCAAAGTTAACGCAAATAAGACACAACATTATACCAAGGCTGACAACCAGCGAGCTTCTATGGAAGTGAGATGTTATTTTTGCAAGCAAGTGGGTCATATTAAATCTCAGTGTGCTAAATGGAAGGCTACCCAGGAACCCAAGGCTGTCCAGTTAGTGGCGACACTAGGGGAGGTTGGGTAAGAGGTATCCTCACCAGGATTCGAACCCACTCACTCCAGGTATATTTGGGAGAGTCGGGCACCATAACCACTCGGCCATGAGCAGTTACGGTGCCCGACTCTCCCAAATATACCTGGAGTGAGTGGGTTCGAATCCTGGTGAGGATACCTCTTACCCAACCTGTCATACTTAATCGTACATAATTGATACTAGGGGAGGTGCCTGTGAAAGGCGAGCCGGGTACTGGTGAGTGTGGGGGGCAGTGTAGGCCAGCGCGCAGCAGGGTTGTAAGCACTTTGCCGCCCTAGATGGTATCACCACCTGAGCATAACAAGACTTCCCCTGATTGGTGTCAGCCATTCATACATGATGGAGTAGTACGGGTTGGGTTGACTTACCCTGTCAAGGTGTTTAGGGATACTGGTGCGCAACAATCCATGTGTCGCAGCCTGACAGGGGGACCTATTAGCACAGGAGAGTTTGTAATGTGCAGGGGAATCAACAGTGAACAATTCTGTGATTTAGTCCCGGTGACCCTAGAGTGCCCACTTTTGACTGCCGAGGGTAAGGTGGCCATGGTGGACACTCTGCCAGTTGAGGGGGTGGACTTTTTCCTCGGGACTGACTTGGCAGGGGATGTAGTTCTCCCGCCTCCTATAGTCATCGCTGAGGCTACTTTTGTGCCCCCTGGTGGTAGTTGTTTGTAAGAAGATAACATGGACTCTATCTACCCTGTTGGTGCAGTGACCCAATCAGTGGCACATTTGGCACAACAGGTGGATGGTTTAGTGGATGCGGGGGCCGACAGCCATGAGTGCGGGCCATCCCATGATGCACTACTAGATGACACTGGTCCGGAGACAGCTGTGGGCCTGGCTGACTCCAGTGAGGCTACCGAGACTAGTAGAGGGGACCTAGTGCCGGACGAGGAGTCTGACATAGTGCCGCCGACTCAACCTTCTGCTATTTTTGAGAGGTCAGAGGTAACTGCCTTGTCGGAGCTACCTAGAAACACACTGAGCAACTTGCAGCAAGAGGACCGGAGTCTGGGCCTCCTGTTTAAGAAGGTTGGTACGACTGGTGGGAAGAACGGTCAAGCAAAGTTTATTATAAAAGGGGCATTATTGTATCGGCAGTGGACGCCGGATACAAACTCAGGCTTGGGGGAGGAGCAGTTAGTGGTGCCTGCCCAGTTCAGGGAGGAGCTGATTAGGCTAACGCATGTGGCACCACTGGCGGGTCATTTAAGGGTATATGAGACTACTGCTAGGCTACGTTTTTATTTTTGGTGGCCTAATATGCATGCATCGGTGGCTTCTTTTTTGATGTGTCATATTGGTAAGGTAGTTGGAGAACCCTATCAAGGAATACCTGTGGCACCTTTGATCCCTACACCTGCAGTTGAACCGCCATTGACTTGTGTCATAGTTGACATGGTTGGTCCCTTATCACCCACCAGTTCGGGAGACAAATACTTGCATACTTTGATGAATACTACCACTAGATACCCGGAGGCTATCCCGGTTAGCAGCATTAACACGAAGATGAGAGACCATTGTGACAAACAGGCTAAATCTGGGGTGTTCAAGGTGGGCGACGAGGCTTTGGCACAGTTGTCAGTTCAGGGTCAACCCATGGCTGCTAAGTTCTGTGGTCAGTACCAGGTCATTAAGCAGATTGGTGAGGTTGACTATGTAATAGATACGCCCGACCGTCGCATAGCCTCCCAATGCTGCCCTATTAAAATGCAAAAGCCCTACCATAGACTGACTACATCTGGCCGTGGCGCTGACGAAGGTGATGCTGCGCAGGTAGGTGTAGCCGCAAGGAATGCGGGGGTGCGCATGTTTGGTATCGGAGGGGAAGCCTTTGTTCTTATGAATTGTGGGAGTGACTGCACAGGTGGCACAGATTGTCCCTCTCATGACCTGGCTGTATTAGGGACGGAGGAGGAGAGGGAGGTTGACTATTTAGAAGCTGCAGTCCCGGCTGGGTTGTGGGAGGGCAATGGGTATGTTGCTCTTCGAGACAAGTTGCAACATCTTGTTCCTAAGCGCCGAGAGGAGTTGTTTACTAGGCTGTGGCAGTACTTCCGCATGTTTGGTGATTCTCCAGGCCTGACGTCCGGGGCGGTACCCGACATAGTACCCTGGAGACAGTACAAAGCTCAAGTGGGTTCCCTACCGTATAAATCCTGCTCGCCAGCCTGTCTTGAAAGCAGAGCTGGACTACATGTTGGAGAAGGGTTGAGGATGATGGGCAGCTGAAGTATATTTTCAGGTCATCTGCAGATATGAAGTATTTTCAGGTTAGTAGTGATCCTATGTGATTTATGAAGATGAGGAACAGCAGTGGGCCTAGGACAGAGCCTAGGGGGACCCCACTTAGTACTGGTCTTGCGGAGCTTGTTTTTCCGTTGATGCGCACCTTCATTTTTCGGTCAAGTAGGAAGCTCTTAATCCAGCTAAGGAGGTTCCCCGATATTCCTATGTCTCTCAGTTTGTTTAGCAGGGTTTGGTGGTGGACTTTATCAAATGCTTTCTGAAAATCGAACAAGATGAGGTCTACTGTTTCACCTTTGTCATATTGTGCAGTGATGTAGTTGTATGTCAGTAGTAGTTGGTCGATCACGGATCTGGAAGGCCTGAAGCCAAACTGGTTGTTATCGAACAGGAGATGGTCATCCAGAAAGCTGTAGAGAGATTTAGTGATCAGTCGTTCCATGGTTTTCCATACAACTGAGGTTAGGCTTATGGGGCGGTAGTTTAGCGGGTTTGATTTACTTCCTTTCTTGAAGATAGGAGAGACATGGGACTCCTTCCAGGTTGGTGGGACTGTCCCGGTGGCTAGAGAGAGGGTGAAGAGTGCAGTGAGGGGAACGGCAAGTTCTGTAGCGCATTCCTTCAGGAGGCGGGGATGGATGAGGTCAGGCCCCATGGCGCTGTCAGGTTTTAGGGACTTTAGGAGGTTCAGTACTTCGGAGTGCCTGATGGGGACTGTCGGGAGGGGGGCGACTCCTATCTGGTGGGAGAAGGGGTTCACTGGTTGGATTATTTCATACCTCCCGGAAAAGGCTTCGGCGAAGGATTCTGCCATTGCTTCGGGTGAGTCGGTGAGGGTGTCGTTGATCATTAGTGGGCCTATCCGGGTTCTGCTTACTTTTTTGTTTCGGATATATGAGTTAAATAGTTTCGGTTTGAGGCTGCGATTTCTGGCTAGGTTGTTTTCATAGTCGGATTGTAGTGAGATTGTTGTTGCTCTCAGTCGGTCGTTGGAGGAGTTGAAGATGTAGAGGGATTGCTGCGCTTGATGGGACTGCCTGCCATGGATTCTCCTCATTTCCTTGTACTGCTTCCATTAGTTGGATCTTAGTCTTGTGAGGTGTTTGGGAATTTTTCTGAGCCAGGGGGGGGCCGGAACATTTGGGTTCCTTTAGCGGGACATGTCGGGTGACTAGGTCCTGAAGAGTGGAGGTAACGAAGGAGTTGAGGTTATCTAGGTCACGTGCTTGGAGTTCATAGTCCCAGTCAATCTGTCTCAGGTAGTTTCGGATCTGGTTGTATTTTCCTTTCGTCCAGTCTCTTATCATGGTTATATTGTGGGGGGTGTTGGGTGGGTGCCAGTCTTGAAACAGGTAGTTGAGAGTTATGACAACGTGACTGCAGTGGGGGAGTGAAGGGTTGGTGGTGATGTTCAGTAGTCTGTCTGCCTCTGTAGTTAGGACTAGGTCAAGTAGGCTATATTTCCGGAGGGGATGAATGTGGGCTCACCAACCCACTGGGTAAGGCCTAGTACCTGAAAGAGGTTGAGGAAGTGGGTGTCACGTGCTGATGCACCTAGGGAAGGTTCAGATTCTGACCAGCGGATGGTTGGGAGATTGAAGTCGCCCAGGTATCCTTCGCGTCGGGGTGGTGACGTCATGATTGCACCATGTGAGGCAATACCTTGTAGAGAGGCTAGCTAGAGAGGCTAGCCGAGGCCACCGAGAGTACCAGGCCGCACGGATGGGACCTTTAAATTCTGTGACGTAGGCAAATGTAGGGTTCATTTTCGCACTACCCTCACAGGTCAGTATACATTTGAGTGAGATATGGGAAAGATCTCGCTGTGTTTCCAAATTATTTCCCCCTTCTAAATACTTTATAAGTAGCCTATATTAAAACTATGTTAACTCATACTCGACAAGAAGGTCATTTTAAGGAATTTTAAAGAAATTAACTATGAAGAAGTAAAAACAGATGAGGAAATTAATTTTGGTTTATGTCATACGAATGTTGAGGTTTGTAAGTAGGATATTGATAGGTGTAAAGACATCATCCTAGTGATAGTTTATTTAGCTGGCTATTGCTGTTACTCTGTGATAAAGGAAATTAAATGTAATGCATGTAAAGAAATGATTACGTGTTCAGATAGTGGTGAAGACATCCCTGAAAATCTAAGTTACATTGCTGGAATTAGCAGAGGTTCTCTTATTTACCCAGATAGTGTGACAGCCAACATGGTCATGTATAACTATATTGTTATTAAAAAACTTGTTCAACTTCCTGCCTTTCGAAATGCTACTAGCCAAAGAAATATAGCAACACAGCACAGTTACGGCTTTAGCAGATGTTGATCTCCTGTTCCCTAATTATATGTGTAAAAATTGTCATAACACCGACAAAATAGAAGGTATGGTGGTATATGCTTCTACAAATGCAATATTAAATAATTACTGTGCTAAAGAAAATAACATCCCAGCAGCTACCAGAGCTAATAAGAATGTAGGCATGAAGAGAAAGCTTCAAACCCTAGACAAAATTAGACTATGTGTACTGTATTGTATAATTATTGTATTGTGTGTGTTTGTGAGTGTGTGTGTGTGTGTGACTGCAGGTGTGTGTGTGATTGTGATTGTGAAGGTGAGTGTGTCTGTGGGTGTGGTTAAGTAAGGGAATTGGATTTAAAAAGTATAATCCCGGAACGGAGATTGGATTAGGCCTAGTACAATAGTAGTATGTGTAGGTTTGTGTGTGTTACATTAATTATATGTTTATATTAATTTATATAGTAATACATTTAGTTAGTTACTTATATGTATTTTTTCACGAATAATAGTGGATGTCGCTTATATTGGCTCTCCAGTAAGGCTCTCTTTATTGGCTGTGTATGAAATATAGTAATGTATAATAGCATTTTGTATTATATTTTCCAATAGGAATAAAGTAATAGTGATATACTTGTAATACGTTTTCATCTTGTACAAATACTTGTTCAAGGTATGAGTGTAATTTGCAGTAAATACCAAAGTATGTTGTTATAATATCGGCATAATAATATATAATAATATAATTTTGCGTACACAGTAAAAGATAAATATAGTTTTATGTGTACTTTAATTTAAAATTAAACTGATAAAATATAAAAGGGAGAGTAATTATAGACTTGGGAGACAGAGCGATCCGTGAATGTAGCACCACCTTGCTGACGTCACAGTATGGTCCACGCGGCCTGGTACTGGAGGTGGCCTAGGGCTAGCTGTCTCTTTTGTTGCCACGAGTATAATTAATTCTTTTGTTCAGCCCTTGGGGGATTAATTCAGTTTATCATAAGTTACCCAGTGATGTCTTATGTTTTATTGATTGCTCCTGTGTTGTTAGTGAGAGCATAGGAGCTTACTTCTATTATGTATAGACAAAAGGCAAAACTGCCTATGACGAGGGCCTCCCCCAGAGTTAAAAGAGTGACAGGGCCAAAATCAAGGAACGTTCGAGTCAAAATGTCTGGACACACAGAGTTTGAAACAAATTAAGTCATAGAATGAGGGAAAGATGTATTCAGGGAGAGAGTTACAGAGCTCAGCTGTTGAATAGAAGAATTATTGGGAGTAACGTTTCACTCTTGAGTTGGAGAGTTGTACAGAGTAGGGGTGGGATTGTGTTGCAAGACGGGTACTACGTGCCCTACGTAGATGATGTGGTATGCACTGAAAGAGCTCTGAGGAACACTGATTATTGTAGTAATAATAGAATTGCGAGCGAGATGCAACATTGCAGCGAAGAGAGAGAGAGATTGCAGAGAGTCGGTGAGTGGACGGGAGTTAAAGATACGAAAGGCTTTCCTTTCTACTTTGTCTAGAAGTGCTGTTTGAGAGGATCCTCCCCACACATGTGAACAATACTCAATACCAGGACGCACTGTGCCCCTGTACAGAGCAAGAAGCTGAGCAGGGGTAAAGAACCCCTTGAGGCGGTTGAGCACACCCAACTTCTGGGAGGCTGCCTTAGCAAAACTGGTAATATGGTCCTTCCAAGAGAGAGCAGAAGTAAAAGAGACACCGAGAATACTGAGAGAAGATGAAGGGTTGATTTTTGTATTGTTGAAGAATAAAGGATAGTCCGCTGGGAGTTCACGGCGGGTAGATAGATGGAGAAATTGGGTTTTGGAAGCATTAAAGGTAACAAAACAAGGTTTTCTCTGCCCCAATTGGAAATGGTAGTTAGATCAAAAGATATATGTTGTATGGCTTCATTACGTTTGATTTTGAAGGATTGCTGGCTGGGGCGTTCTGAGAAACTAATTGAATAGTGTAAGATAGAGTCGTCTGCATATGAATGGATAGGACTGGAGGTACAGTTAAGATCATTTATGAAAGTTAGAAAGATAATAGGAGATAGGACAGATCCCTGAGGAACACCGGAGTTGATAGGATGAGGAAGTGAATGATGCTTGTCCACAACCGCAGCTATGGAACGGCTGGAAAGGAAATTAGAGACAAAGGCACAGATGGAGGGATAGAAACCGAAGGAGGGTAGTTCAGAAATTAGAGATTTGTGCCAGACTCTATTGAAGGCCTTCGATATGTCTAACGCAATAGAAAAGGTCTCACGGAAGTCCCGAATGGAGGATGACTAAGAGTTAGTAACATATGAAAGAAGATCACCAGTAGAACAACCCTTAAGGAAGCCATACTGGCAATCTGAGAGTAGATTATGAGAAGATAAATGCTTAAGAAATTTGGAAGTAAGGATAGTTTCAAAAACTTTTTGAGATACAAGAGATGAGAGCAATTGAAGGTTGAGAGTGGTCACCCTTCTTTAGGACAGGTTGAATGAGAGCAAACTTCCAGCAAGAAGTGAAGACGTTAAAGGAGAGACAGACACGAAAGAGTTTGCCTAGGCAAACAAGTCAGCACCGAAGCACAGTTTTTGAGTACAACAGGAGGAACACCGTCTGGACCGTACACCTTCTTAGTATTAAGCCCAGAGAGGGTCGAAAGTACATCTTTAGAAGAGATTAGGATATTAGGAATAAGTAGTGGAGAGGGAGGAATAACACCGGAATCATCCAAGGGGGAGTTTCTAGCAAAAGTTTGAGCGAAGAGTTCAGCTTTGTCAGAGGAAGAAGTGATGGTTGTGCCATCAGAGTGGAAAAGGGGAGGGAAAGACGAGGAAGAAAAATTGTTGGAGAGGTTTTTGGCTAGATGCCAGAAAGCTTGGGAAGAGCTAGAGTTGGATAGTTCAGTGCATTTATTATTAATGAAAGAGTGTTTGGCAAGTCGAAGAACAGATTTGGCTTGATACTGGGCAGAAACATAGGAAAAACAAGATTCTTGAGTCTTAAGGCGTCTGTACCATTTGAATGCTTCCTCCTTATTGCGGACAGCAGTAGAACAAGCGTGGGTAAACCAAGATTTGTTTTGCATTAGTCTGAGAGAAAGAAGATGGAATGTATGCCTCCATGCCTGATAGGATTACCTCGGTAATGCGTTCAGCCCTTTCCGAGGGTCCCCGGCCATGGAAGCAAAAATTATTCCATGGGAAATCAAAAAAGTACTGCCGGAGAGTATCCCAGTTGGCAGTGCCAAAGTGCCACAAGCGCCGCCGGTTGAGAGGATCGGGTGGCCGTAATGGAGAGATGGGACAGGTGACAGAGATAAGTTAATGGTCTGAGGAGCCCAAAGGAGAGAAAAGATCGACAGTATAAGAAGAAGGGTTAGAAGTTAGAAACAAGTCAAGAATGTTGAGCCGATCTCCGAAGCGATCCGGGATACGGGTGGGTTGCTGAACTAACTGCTCTAGGTCATTTAGGACAGAAAAGACGTAGGCTTGTTCACCAGGTTGATCAGTAGTGTGAGAGGAGAGCCATTGGCGGTGGTGAACATTGAAATCTCCTAAGATTGAGATTTCTGAGAAAGGAGAAATGGATAGAATGTGTTCCACTTTAGAGTTTAGATAGTCGAAGAATTTGGGAAAGTCGGTAGAGTTAGGGGAGAGATAGACAGCACAGAAATATTTAGTATGAGAATGATAGGATAGTTTGACCTATAAGGTTGATAATTCAGAGGAGTCGAAATCGGGAACACGAGACCAAGTGAGTTTGTTGTGCCCATATGCACAACATCCGTCTTTGGCTTTGAAACTAGACTAGAGAAAGTAGGAGAATAGAGAGAAGGGGCTGCTGGCAGTTGCTTCAGACACCTGCGTTTCAGTGAAGAAAACAAGATCAGGTTTGTAGGAGAAGAGATGGTGATCAACAGAGGGAAAATTAGAGGAAAGGCCGCGAATGTTGCAAAAGTTAATAGTAAGAGTAACAGGCCGAGGTCCAGACAATTTTGAGGGAACTTCTGGGGAAGGTTGGGAGGGTGTGGGGGCATTTATCCCCCCCCCCCCCCCCCAGGGACTCCGAGGCTGGGCTATGGTTCATCATATTTTTGATGTGGAAGAATGAAGTGTGGTGTACATAATATATAGTGTAGTGAAGTGGATAGGAGGAGGAGTTTGTGAGAGCTAGCTGGATTACTCTCAATGTAAGTGAGGCACAAAGGAAATCAGTAAGAGAGGCCAAGCAAATGAAACAGGAGTTTCAGCGACTCCTTATCAAATGCCTATAACATCTCCTGGGTCTAGCCCTGCTCGATTGGTGCCTACAATCTCCCCACAAAAAAAAATATATATATATATATATATATATATATATATATATATATATATATATATATATATATATATATATATTAGTGGCAATAGATTCTCCTCGGGGGAAGCGGAGTCCTATAAGGGCAAGCAATACCAAGGTAAGCACGAACAGCTTTATTCTTGTAACGTTTCAACATTAGCATATGTCATCATCAGACCTAAAGCAATAAGAAATTTAGTTTATAAATAAATTATGTTGACACTTAAAGCAAATATATTTCATAGTAATCTGTTTATATTAATTTAAATCTAACACCAAACACCTCCCAATGAAATTAATGAAAGCATGTGATCCACCGGGATTCGAACCTGGGTTACCACACACATATTGTAAACACTCTAACTTCCCCATCAAGACAGTCATAAGATATTTTTTAGAATAATATAACAAAAGGCTAGAAATCCCTAAAAGAGATAATGAAAAATCAACAACAACAGCTAAACCACATAATAATTATAAACTAGGCCTATGTGTAAATACTAAATAGTGCATGATAAAAGATACACAATACCCTAAAAACATAATAGGTTGGTGGATAAGTCGTGGGTGCCCAAGGTGTGCTTAAGGGGAGGTATTTAGTTTGTTCCCTAGACCTCCATCAAGCTTAAAATTACACCCCCTTGAGTCCCTTTCAAGATAAATTTGTACATTTTTCGGTAGAAAAATTTCCCGGCCAAAGGCCGGTTCCTCTTAAATTACAGGCTCGCTATCGCTCGCCAGGATAAAATCGACACCTGAATGGCACGTAAGGTCTTAATATGGGGTGAAAGTTCTTAAAATCGCTAAACTAATGGGGCAAACGTTTTATAATATCAAAAGCAATGGGGCTAAACATGAGGGAGAAAGGGGTCAAGCAAAACATCCCTCAAGTGGAGATCTCCCCTTAAGGTGGTGAGTGAGGAGGGACTCTGCAATTAAATGGGTGGTGTCACCAGAACAACTGAAAAATCTGTTTTGTTCATTGAATGGCCCAGAGGTTCACAATGGTCTCGAATGGGTGAAAAGGGTGGTTTTGAAATGGGAAGTCCAGTTCCATAGGATCGACTCTGGTGCTCCGCAACCCTCGTGTTTAGGTGTCGTTTTGATTGACTATATAAGTTGCATTACATCAGCTAAATATATATATAGGTATAACATAGAGGATTGCTTTAGGTCTGATGATGACATATGCTAATGTCGAAATGTCACAAGAATAAAAATATTCGTGTTTACCTTGATGGTGATAAACCCATTTCATACCATGATTGAAAGTTAAATCACTACAATCCCAATTATCTAATATACCTTTTGTAGATATTCTACCCATTTAAAGGAATATTGGTGGTAATAAACCCATATTATACAAGGATAGAAAGGTAAATCACCATCAGTATGCCCAATGATCTTATATACCGTTTTCATAATCTACCCCTCAAAAGGTATATTGGTGGTAATAAACCCATCATATATAAGGATATAAAGATAATTCACCAACATTCCCAATTATCAACTTCTCTATCCTTTCCTTACACTTTTTATAACCTTCCTTAATTACAGTGTTGGTTTCAAGAATTGAGGGATATGCCTTTACAACGGCACCTCGTAGTTACTTTCTACTTTCCTACTTTCTGAAGAGTGTAGAGAGGGGAGAAGGGGTGTTGGAGAGAGAGGAAGCTGTTGTAGTGGCTTTGTTACGTGTGTTATTAGTCTGTATACGTAATCGAGGTGTCCCCCGACTGGGTGCGAGCCAATAAAAAGAACTGCAAGATAAAATAAATGAACGTTCAAAATAGTAAAACCCCTTGCTGAGTTTTGGAAGGCTGTATAAATGCAGAAAAGTTATGATATTGGGCATTTTTACAGAAATTCGAAAACAAAGCCTATTAAAGACTAGAACATTTCTTCACTATCAAGCATTGAAAAAATACCCCTAAGACACCCCTTCGAGAAAAAATAAGGTATACATTTGTTTACCGAAGAACGCCGCTGCAGTTCCTCCTAAAATGCAAGTTCGCCAGGACTAAATTCCGACACCTAAATGGCACGAAAGGTCTAAATATTGACAAAGAAATGAGGTGAAAATCTTAAAATCTCAAAACTAAAGGGGGGAAACATGAGGGAGAAGGGGGTGTCCAGATGAAACACCCCCTTCAACTTGTGATTTATTAATGACTGATATTTGCTGAGGTTTCGAATAATTCAGTTTAGCCCTCATATTTAGATAATGTACAGTATATAGAACTGGACTGTTCGTCTTTCTTTTAAGGGGGTGTTTTTCTGGTCCCCCCCCCCCCCCCTTCTCCCTCATGTTTAACCTCATTAGCTTTGAGGTTTTATGATGTTCGCCCCATTATATTGGCTATTTTAGGACCTTTCGCTCCATTTCTTTCTCAATGCTATGACCTTTCGTGCCATTTAGGTGTCGATTTCTTCCTCACGAGCCTGCAATTTAGAAGGAATTTATTCCTTCCATCCTTCCTTCCTCTCTCTCTCCCTTTCTTCCATTCTTCCTCCATTGCTTCCTTCCCTTTTGTCTTCCTTTCTTTTTTCCTTCCTTCCTTCCTCACTTCCACCTTTCGACCATTCATTCTCCCCTCACCCACCCCCACCCCCCGCCCCGCCACCCTTGCCCCCGCCCCTATAATCAGACGTAAATATTCATGAGCACCTAATTATAGTAGAACAAGTTTGGCTAATTAAGGTGGGCGTGTAGGTGGCAGGTGGGCGGTAGAAGATGGGCGGCCGGGCGGGAGGAAGGGAGGGAGGAAGGAAGGAAGGCAGGAAGGAAGGAAGGAGGGGGGGGAGGAAGGCAGGAAGGCAGGCAGTCAGGAAGGAAGGGAGGAAGGAAGGAAGGAAGGAAGGGGGGGAGGGAGGAAGGAAGGAAGGTTAGGCGTAATTCAGTACTGATATTGCTATCTTAGGCCAACCACCACCATAACTATTAAATGCAACCCACCTTTGCGACGTAACTGATACATTATAAGGTACGCACGCGCGCACACACACACACACTCTTAATTCTGAGGTATGCTGAACAAATATGGAATTATATTTTTCAATACGTTGACGCCCTCTTCCAAATAGTTAAGTTTTATAAACTGGTTATAGGTGATGCATAACATATATTGTCTAGGATCATTTATAATATACGGTACTATATATTTACAGTTGTAATATACAGTATAAACTACAAGTAACCCAAAGGATGATCACCAACCAAACCCTTCGTAGGTATATTAAGGGGAGACTTATATATATATATATATATATATATATATATATATATATATATATATATATATATATATATATATATATATATATGTTTATATATGTAGTATATATATGTACTGTATGAAATGTCGGGTTGGTATTTCAACTCGATTAGTTATAATCTCGGTACAATCTTATAATAAGATATCTTGAGATAGAATATGCTCGACAGGGTCACGTCTAGCTTTATATATCTTGAATCAACTCTTTATCCCAAGGCAGCATTCACACAATAAAAACACAATATTACTTCACACTTTAGTTTATTCAAATGACATAGATTATGGTATACTGTATAGTGTATTGTTCTGTCATATAGGGCAGACAATAAAGGTACTCAAGTGACGTATCAAATATAGAATGGTCTAAAATGATAACTTAAATGTATTTAGTCACGTTACATTTACACACAGTATAGGTAATGTAAATATGCAGGAATAATAGTGTTACACATGTACAGTACATAGGTAATCAAGTCAAATGATAACACGTATGTGAGTGTAACGTCTAACGTGAAGACTTCTGGCATAAGGTGAATTGACTTGAAACAGCGTTCACGAGCGTGGGGCGGTGAGCGCTTATCGAGGGGATTAACGGAAGGGTCACACAGGTAAGATAAATAAAAGGTAGTGCGTTTGACCCTAGGTCAGAGTGACTGTTTTGGTATGAATTTATAATTCAAATTAGTGCGACTATAAGACACTTATCAATATTAAATATTTACTAAGGAGCTTATCGACAGGGTGTAAGTTGGAATTTACTTATCTAAGCGGTTTTTGTGAAAGACTCGGCACACGGATGCGAAAAATAGATTTACACCGGGTAATAGATCGATACACACAAGTATAGAATTCAAATTCATATTTAGATCAATGAATCGCTATAACAGGTTTTGGAATGAATGCAAGTTAATATAAAATGAGGAAAAGACACTCGATTAAAATGCAGCTGGATAATCACAGTAAATTAGAATTCGGAAGAACTCAGAATACAAAAGGGCGTACACGACGAAGTTGTACTAGGTTAAACTACTACGGTAATAGTATTAAAGGAAATTTGAATATATTAGCAAATCCCTATCTGGCAATACGTGGATCAAAGATATGGCGTATGCGAATTACATAGACATATGATGTAATTAAATAGTTACTATGGACATAGCAAAATCGAAGTAGTAACGGTCTCGACGATAATATGGAGACACGAATAATAGAGAACTTGAACAAGAGTTACTGTAAATGTGTGAAAATAATTATTAATTACCCACACACGTATATCAGATTAATTCACAAGCACTGGTATAAACTAGATAGCGCAAAGAATAGAATTAAGGTTAACTGAACGGGGGGGTTCTTGACTTTTCAGTAAGGAAAGATAGATAGATTAAAATTTGGGCATAAGTCCTAGGTAAATGGTAGCAAATAAAGGAATATCTTCACGGTATACGTTTACACTTCAACTTGGATATACAAGAGAATAAATAACATATATATACAGTAGGTGACATCTGAGAGTATTCCGTCTTGAGCCTGGATCGAGATGAATGTATATAACTGGTGTACAATTGATAATTAATGATAACACCTCAAGAAATATATTTCAAAGGGGTATGCGTAGCAATATCTGGTGCGATGAATTCACTTCCACAGATCAAGATTTATGGGAGGACAAATGACTATGTAACGTGTACACAGATCGATAATTGAATATATAACAGGCACAGATCCTTGGCACAGATCAACTTAATAACACTTCCGGAATACTCGCATATATTACCTTACCTGCAACAATAGCCACAAATTGAGATATGCCGAAACAATTAGGGTTAGCGTGGAGGAGGAGAAGGGCCAAGTACGAGGGTCGGGGCGTCACAGAGGTCCGGGCACGGCAGCTGGACGTAATGGGGCCACTCGTCAGGAGTCCAGGGGGCAGGGCCATACGTCAGGGTACTGCTTCGGCAGGAGTCCAAGGGCAGGGTGGCAGTGGATAGCAGGTTCCTTCTCTCTCTCAGGGCAAGCGACTCCCGGACAGACTTATCCGGACGGAGTGCTTAGGTAGTTATACTCCCGGACATATATCCGGACGGAGCAAGCTACTGAGTGTGAACTGACTTCCTGTAGTTTCAGTCAGTGCATATTTGGGTTATTTCTCTTGGTCAGGTTGCGTGATCTCGTATGAATAGGGGCATAGTAAATACATAAAAATGGGCTATGTTGAGGTTAATAATTACATGAAAAGTATATTATGGTGCTTAATGACATCGCACTGAGGTTCTCGTCTTTTTGACCTTTGGTTCTTTCTTATATCATCAAGCCTGATGATGTAATTCGTGATTTCCTGTTCACTAATAGTTTTGGCTATTTGGATTGTTTATGTAATGATTTTCTTCTGTGGCACTTCATATCACCATTTCACTTTTCTTCTCGTCTGGCAGCTTCTTGAGGATGGAGGGCCCCAACGATTTAAATACTCCCAGGGCTCTTTATGCTTAGATTGCATAAACACTTTTTCATCATAGTATTCGGGGGGAAGTTCTGCCTTGGCTATTTGAGTCCCGCCCTGTGATTGGCGGGGCCGCGTGAGGTGATGATTGGTGGGGCTTGACCTTCCCTTCGGGGGTAACTCACCTGTTCGGGGAATTAGAGAATGGATACAGGGGTCAGATTTCCCATTCTGAATGGGAAATGACTATATTTCTAAATCCTTTTCTTTTGGTCTCCCTGGATTCTCTTACAGTGGCTATCTTGTGTGGTTGTCCTTTATGCTCCGTCATTTCACTGAATATATTCATATATTCCTTGTGTTGAGTATTGTTCACATGTGTGGGGAGGTTCCTCTCACACCGCTCTCCTAGACAAAGTTGAAAGGAAGGCCTTTCGTATCATTAACTCCCGTCCACTCACCAACTCTCTGCAATCTCTCTCTCTCCGCCGCAATTTTGCATCTCTCTCTCTATTCTATCGCTACTATAATAATCAGTGTTCCTCAGAGCTATCCCAGTGCATACCACCTCCTTTACGTAGGGCACGTGGTACCCGTCTTGCAACTCAATCCCACCCCTACTCTGTGCAACTCTCCAACCCAAGAGTGAAACGTTACTCTCAAACTTTCTTCTACTCAACATCTGAGCTCTGGAACTCTCTCCCAGAATCGGTCTTTCCCTCTTCCTATGACTTAAATTGCTTCAAACTCCGTGTGTCCAGGCATTTTGGCTCGAACGTCCCTTGATTTTGGCCCTGTCACTCTTTCAACTATGGGGGAGGCACTCGCTATAGGCAGTTATGCCTTTTGCCTCCCTCAATCACATAGAAAAAAATAAATAAATAAAAAAAAATATATATATATATATATATATATATACAGTATAAATATATTTATATATATATATATATATATATATATATATATATATAATATATATATATACTGAATATATATATATACATATATATATATATATATATATATATATATATATATATATATATATATATATATATATATATATATATATATATATAATATATATACCGGTATATATACATATATATATATATATATATATAGAGAGAGAGAGAGATAGATAGCTAGAGAGATAGATTTATAGATAGAAAGATTTATAGATAGAAAGATAGATAGATATATAATATAATACATTTATTTATATATATTTTGTTTTCATTTTTTTTCAGTTTCCTCTCTAACCTCCTGATAGCTTTATAAAATGCCCCCTAGACCCACTTTTGAGATAAATGTGTGTATTTTTTATTTGCAGGCTCGCTTTCGCTCGTTAGGAAGAAATTGATACCTAAATGGCATGAAACGTCTTATGATTGCTAAACTAATGTGGCGAATGTCATAAATTCTCAAAAGTAATGAGGCTAAACAGGTTCACTAATTTTCTGCATATCACAGATAATTTTAATTTAAGACAGCGAAGATAAAACAGCCAATTAATATGTAGTAAAATTCGGGGATATAAAAAAAACAAGAATTAAAATTTACATACTAATTAAGTGCCCCCTTACCTGTGGAACAAAAAGCATTGGAGGGTGGAAAGAAAAATACGAAATAATGGTGTCCAAAGTGTGTGTGTGTGTGTGTGTGTGTGTGTGTGTGTGTGTGTGTGTGTGTGTGTGTGTAAAGTGGTTCACGATATTTTGTCTGTCCATCTATAATATTTGGTAATGTGTATGCTATAATATAGAAGTGTTTACCTTTAATGATTTGATGTGTTAAAAATATACGATATTTATCATATGTTGGACTACAGTTATAGTTTTAAATTATAAGTTATTTTTTGTTCACCAACCAACTTTACTTCTAAACTCAATTAATGAAATCAACAAATACATATGGCATTCCAAGGACTCGAACCTAGGATGCTCACACCGAAATTCTGCGTATATGTGCATTACGCTATCAAGACAGTTGTTGTTTTCAAAGAATGATGCAGAAGCTTACGATTTATTATGCAGTTTCGAATCCTACATATTAATCTGAGCATGTACATATATTCCAACTGTGCTATGGTAGCCTAATGTATAGACGAATGGATATTCGAACTTTGTAAAGTGTTTGTATTATATACTAATGTAAAAACTTAAGCTGTGGTCAATAAACTATCTATATATTTATCTATCTATATGTGTGTGTGTGTGTGTGTGTGTGTGTGTGTGTGTGTGTGTGTAATCTAAAACACTCTGTAAGTGTTTTAAAACTGTGTGTACACTTAAACTGTCGACTCAATCTACAAACAATATGAATGTTGTACCCATTAATTCACCAATGCTTGTACACACACACACACACACACACCATTCTGACACTATCACCAGAATTAATTTGATAGTGGAAAAAATAATCTCGGGTTTTAATTTAATAATCCCCACTGATTTGCGGAATTTAAAATATTAATTGCGCCTGAATAAATATTTAAAATATATATAGCTACTGCCAGCATAAATATTTGAAATTCCTTGACGAACTATATTATTAATTGTATTTGTATTATTATACAGTAAATATTATTATTATTTATATTATCATTATTAGTAGTAGTAGTAGTAATATTGATTTATTATTATTTTTATTTTTATTATTATTATTATTTTTATTATTATTAGTATTACTATTAGTATTATAATTATTATTAGTATTACTATTAGTATTATAATTATTATTAGTTTTACTATTAGTATTATAATTATTATTAGTATTACTATTAGTATTATAATTATTATTAGTTTTACTATTAGTATTATAATTATTATTAGTATTACTATTAGTATTATAATTATTATTAGTTTTACTATTAGTATTATAATGTATTAGTATTACTATTATTATAATTATATAGTTTTACTATTAGTATTATTATTATTAGTATTACTATTAGTATTATAATTATTATTAGTTTTACTATTAGTATTATAATTATTATTAGTATTACTATTAGTATTATAATTATTATTAGTTTTACTATTAGTATTATAATTATTATTAGTATTACTATTAGTATTATAATTATTAGTAGTATTACTATTAGTATTATAATTATTAGCATTATCTTTATTATTATTATATATCATAATAATAGTATTATTATTAATAATATTATTATCATTTATACTAAAATCGAATCTATTATTTAACAGTTTTGCTTCCATTATCCCTGTATTGTGTGTGTTTGTTTGTGTTTTATCTTCTTCTTCTTGTTGTGGGGTCGGTCGGGTATCCCCCTTACCCGCCACGCCTTCATATCCTCTTCCTCCCTGTAGGATAAGCCAGGAAAATAAAGGGAAAACAAAGTACATCACGTAGAAAAAAATAGGAGAATTGATGGGGGTGGCTTGCTTCTTCCTCTCTCTGGGTTGTATCCATACGGCCCCATTCAGCCTACTGTTTCAAGACGTTTATCCACATCCAGGTGTCGATTTATACCTGGCGAACGATAGCGAGCCACCATATTTTAGATAATGAGTTAGACAGCTGGCTAAATTTGTAAATTTTTCGATAGAAATATTTCTCCGGCGAAGCCGATTGTCTCCATAAAATGCTGGCTCGCTATCGCTCGCTAAAACAAATGGTAAAATATGTCTTAAAACAGTAGGCTGAATGGGGCCAAATGGATACAACCAAAAAAGAGAGAAAAGTAGTTCACCCCCCTTAACAGAGAAGATTATATTATAAGAAATAAAGCAGTAGAGCTCCAAATAAAGCAGTAGAGCTCCAAATAAAGCAGTAGAGCTCCAAATAAAGCAGTAGAGCTCCAAATAAAGCAGTAGAGCTCCAAATAAAGCAGTAGAGCTCCAAATAAAGCAGTAGAGCTCCAAATAAAGCAGTAGACCTCCAAATCTGGTCAAATCTATTTAAGGGGAGATGGGCCGTTTTTCTGGCCCTCCTGCTTCCTCATGTTTAGCCCCATTAGTTTTCAGATTTTAAGACATT